>BJCN01335974.1:0-12977 GCA_018326445.1 Flaveria brownii
TAATGAAGATGGAATTTGTTCCTCTTATTCGTTGAGAGTTAGATGTCTAAGGCCTGTTAAAGTTAAATTAACGGAGAATGACAATTCTGTGTCTCTGGGATTTAACATGACATCTGTAACAAAAGGATAAATGATTGATTCACCTAATTCATATTGAAGTAAGGTACTTGAAAAGGATGATGTTATTGAATGGCACTTAGTCATATACATTAGGTGTAGCACACCGTTGCTAGGCGTTGTTTGCAGCTTGCATCAATCTTCTATGAATCTTGTGCAAGTGGGAGATTGAAGGAATTGATCTACCCAAGATACATATTGAATTGATGTGGCTAATGTGATATGATCCAAGTCGGGTGATACCCAATAACAAGCCAAACAAACACCGATAAATATTTATTCGTTGATAAGATCACACAAATAAATATTAGCACCAATATAGAAACCGGGTTTTCTAAATCATTGCTTTTGTAAATGAACAACATTATATGGATAATTTGTTCATGAGAAATTAGTTGTTTTATTATTTAAGTAGGTTAAGTAATATCAAACAAAAGTGTGTTATATTTTATAAAATTAAAAGAGATTTAATTTTATAAAACTAAAGTGCAAGAGTGTATTTTTTATAAAAGTTCTAATGGGAGGGAAACAAAAATTGGGACCCCATGTATACGGCCGCCCCTAGGGCCTTGGGAAGTCCTTTAATTTGTTCTTGGTGCATGCAAGAATAACTCACTTGAACACTCTTCTACCAACACACCTTTCTCTCACACACACAAGAGCAATAGAATTCTCTCAAAACTCTCTCTAGAAATCAGTTTCTAGAGCAAAACAAGGCTGATTTTTCAGCTTTGAATCAAGGTTTCTTGGCTGGAAAAATCGATTGTGCAAGAGGGTTTTCAAGTGGGTGCAACACAATGTAGCAAGTGGGTGTTTGAAGGAGCTTGGGGTATCATCTCTTAAGGACTTCTACATTGAAGTCTTGACATTCTAACATCATCATCTAGCCTCCTAATCCACGGTTCTAAAGGTAGTCCATGTGGTTGATATATATATGTTATGATAGTGTGTTCTTCCATATAAAATGATCCTTGTTTTGGGTTTTGATTAAACATATGTATATGATACATAAACTCATGATTTTAATATAAACTCCGCTGCGTTTTACATGTTAAATGGTTAATATGTCTTTGATAAACATCTACAAAACCCATCAGTTCAGTCATGCGACTGGTCCATAAGAATGGTTCATTCATGCGTATGGGCCATAAGTATGGTCCATTAGCATGAATGTCCATATGACTAAGTTAAACACATTTCTAAGTTCTTATTGACTTAGAACTATGTAAAACCAATATCAAACCAATATATTTAGTTCATACATGTGAATCACATTCAAACCTATATATATGTCTCAATCTAAGTTTTCCCTGATTGGATCGCCAATCAAATAGGATTCTGCACTATTTGATCTGGTTTTCAATTAGATTCGGTTAGAACTAGTTCATACTCGGTCCTAACAAGTGGTATTAGAGCATTGGCTCTCGATTCTACGTGGATTCAATCACGTTTTTTGAAAAAATTAATGTTTTTCAATCAAAGATTCGTTCCCTTTGCATTAAAAATTCGATTTTTACAAGTGCATGTGTTCAAAAGTTCTTGTTTTTCCAGTTCTAGCAGACTAGGGTTTTCAAAACCGTGAATTTACTGAAGAAAACTCCGGAGCGCAAGTTCAGTGAGAAAGTGGATGAAGGAATCTTTTTCGGATACAACATACCTGTCAAACGAGTCTATAACAATTCTACAGGTCAGGTCGAAGTGTGGTGCAACGTAGATGTGCAAAGACACACCACCCCCTGATGGGAAAGGTCCATCTTCATTCTTCGATTATGATGGATTTTTCAAATCCTTCAACCTTCCTCTAGCATGTTGAAATGACAAGATTGCTGCACAGATGATGTACGACGTCTTAAACGCTCCAAATCTGGATTTCAGCAATACAGTACCAACTAGTGGTGCTTCTGGCACTTCAGAAATTGCTCAGGACGTTAGTGATGTCTCATCAGATGACGAAGAAACAGTTGAAACTGGGATTGAGAATAACATCAATCAAGCTGCCAGTTCAACAAATGTTGAGAACGCACCAGGGAACCCGGATGCTGAACCTAGAGTCACATAATTGGATACTGAAGTGGTCGTTACGACACCTATGACAAGGATTAGTGTGAATCATCCCCAGGATACTATCATTGGGGATCTCCACTCCGGTGTTCAGATGAGAAATCAGCTATACTCTACTGATTATGCTGTTATAATGGAAAAGGGTTACGTGAATGATGGTGCTTTTAAATGTTTTGTTTCTCAAGTTGAGCCCAAACACGTAAGTGATGCCCTGAAGGACGAGGCCTGGGTCAATGCTATGCAGGAAGAGCTGCTACAGTTCAAGAAGCTTGGAATGTGGATGCTCATGGATAGGCCTAAAGGAGTTAAGGTTATTGGCACCAAATGGGTGCTACGCTGCGAGAAGGACGACCAAGGTGTAGTAATCAGAAACAAGGCAAGATTGGTTGTTCAAGGATTTAGACAAGTCGAAGGAGTCGACTAAAATGAAGTGTTTGCACTTGTGGCAAGGATGAAAGCTATTCGTATCTTTCTGGCCTATGCATCCTACATGAAAATCAAGGTTTATAAGTTGGATGTTAAAAGTGCATTGCTTCATGGCGAAATCTGTGAATTAGTATACATCAGTCAACCTGAAGGATTTGAAGATCCTTACCATCGGGACAGAGTCTACAAGCTGGACAAGGCTCTGTACGGGCTACATGAAGCTCCTCGAGCTTGGTATGAGAAGCTCTCCACCCACCTACTAAAACATGGTTTTCGCAGTGGTGTGACCGACTGCACGTTATTTATCAAAGAGAAAGATGGAGATTTACTAATGGTGCTGATTTATGTGGATGACATAATCTTTAGTTCCCGAAACAAAGAGTTATGTAAAGAATTCGAATCTGTGATGAAGGCAAAATTTGAAATGAGTGCCATGGGAGAGATGAAGTTCTTCCTAGGTTTACAGGTGGATCAGACACCTACCGGTATTTTTCTGCATTAGACTAAGTATGCTGGAGAGATTCTAAGTCGATTTAATATGAAAAATGTCACTGCTGGCGGTAGCCCACTTGCCACAAACCATGATGTGGTAGCAGATGATAATAGGGATTTGGTGGATGCCACTATGTATCGTGGGATGATCGAATCTCTTATGTATCTCACTACCTCACGTCCAAATATCATGTATGCCACATGTCTACGCTCCAGATATCAAGCCAAACCAAAAGTAAATCATCTCATCGGGGTGAAAAGGATTTTTTGTTATCTGAAGGATACTCCAACACTCGGGTTGTGGTATCCTTGTGATGATGACTTTGAGCTTACTGCGTATAGTGATTCAGACTACGGTGGATGCAAAATGAACTTCAAGTCAACATCAGCAGGGCGTTAGTTCTTTGGAAGGCGTTTAGTCACCTGGCAATGCAAGAAGCAGACATCTGTTGCTCTGTCAACATGTGAAGCTGAATACGTTGCTGCTGCAATTTGCTGTTCACAAATCATATGGATACAACCGCAAATACGGGACTACAGTTTGCAATTTTCAAACACTCCTATCTTTGTTGATAATTCTGCTGCCATAGCTGTAACTTAAAATCATGTTCAACACCCTAAGACTAAACACATCGGCATAAAATATCATTTCATACGTGATTGCTATGAAAAACATTTAATTGATGTGATTAAAATAAACATGGTTTTCAACGCGCCAACCTTTACACTAAACCTTTTGATAAACCTAGATTTTTATATCTGTTAGATGTCAACGACATGAAAAAGAAATGTGATGTCATTCTAGAAGATGAAAATGTTTAGTCCGACACTTGTTTAGTTTTCTTTTTCTTTTTTTTCTTTTTTTTTCTTGTACTTAACTTATTTTAATTTCCTGTCTTAAAAATCCAAAAACACAAAAATATTTTCGGTTTAGTATTTTAGGGGGAGATTAGTTTAGTTTCAGTACTTATTTACTTAAAAAAAGGGGGGGAGAGCTGATAAGCCAAAAAGGTAAAAACAACAAATTTAAGAAAGTGATTCAACACTATGGAAAGTGATAGTACACAGGCGTCTTGTTACTTGGAACACCAAAATGATTTTCCATTTTTGCAATGTTTAATTTAAATCACAAAAAATCATATTTAAATCACAAAAAATCATAAGTCTGACAGCTCTAAGTCTAACATATTGGAAAAAATTGATAGTACGCTTATCTGTTACTGAAATTACATGAAGAAAGTAGATCTAGGGAGGTGCTAGTCCATAATATGATATGTCAGTAGGTTCAACACAAAGACTAGTAGACATCATTGGTGATTCACTTAAACCTAATTCAATCACAAGTTGTGGGTTCCCATGGTATCCCTGGTTTGCATAATCAATCAATTTCCAATAAGGGGTGAGGAGCAATTGAATGCCACAAATGTGTGCAAAGACATGAAAAATAGAGCAAAAAATGACAAAAGTCATTGCTGAAATGTATATCATAGTATATTGCTCTAAGAAGAAGATAGGTCTTGCACCTCTCTGTTGTGCGATGGCACTGACCTGAGGCTTAGCATAACCTATCCGTTCTAAGAATTCACTGTTGGTTGCGCCTCTCTGTTGTGCGATGGCACTGACCTGAGGCTTTGCATCTCTTTGAAAGCTCTTAGAACCAAAATCTTCTTAACCACCGGACTGCTCAAAAATCTCCTGAGGAAGATTGATTACCATATATCAGTGGGACGCACAAACACTTGTCGGTCTAATCCACTTAATTATCACTGATGTGTGTCAAAAATCTGTGTATGGACTTAAGTGGACAAGTATACCGATAATCGTCGTGGCTGCACCACCTGATGTTCAAAATCAATGTGTGTTACATAATAGAGCAAGCATGATTTCCAGTTGGCGCTTAGAAGTCTTAGATGATTGAGAAAATGTGATATGTAAATGTGTAGTTTCCTTTTTAATATATCAACGAAAAGTTCCAAGATACTACATTCTTGCCTGTCTGATTCCATATGAATTTGTCTTAGAAATGGAGTTAATGCTAATAGGCTGTTCTGCTCAGGGGGAAAATCATTTTAATGTTAATATTATAATGTCTTCAACTCCACTCCCACAAAATTACAAAAATAAGTTTTCATATTGTCTTTTAGTTCTAGTTGTTTAATTTGTTTAAATCTTAGTTAGTTAGTTAGTTTTAAACGTCGGACTGTGCACTGGAAGTCTATCTATGAGTCAATCACAAAAAAGGGTCACGTCTGAGGTGACCAAACGGGTTTTCAAATGTTTAATTGATCACGTCTGAGGTGACAAAATACTTTCAATGTTAAAAGGATCACGTCTGAGGTGACCGTGTGAATAAAATGGTCATATCTGAGATGATCAAATGCTCAAAATGTTTTATTAACTGTTAAAAGGGGATAAGGGTCAAATGGTCATAAAGTCAAAAGTCATAAGTATGAGCCATTCGCATGACTGGACCATGAGTATGGACCAGTCGTACTATTGGACCATACGTATGAACACAATCGCACGATTGGAGGTGTCTGACTGTGATAGTCGCACGAATGACCCTCAATCGCACGATTGGAGGTGACCAAATGGGCCCATCGCACGACTAACCCTCAGTCGCACGAATCAAGTATGCGACTAGGTTCAATCGCACGACTGGAGGAAACCCTAGTATAAATAGAGGGAGCGTCGGTCGGAGTTGTTCATTCACTCCAATCGCCTACTCAAACGTAGGACTTAACCTCACTCTGCCAAAATTTCGTTTGATCGATTTAGACCCTTGTTAGTAGTTACTGACGATTTACCGATTCTACAGGTATTCCGTGATGATGTTCAGCCTCCAAGATCAGTAAATACATGTCCAAATGATCAAACTTAAGATCAAAATAAAACCGAAACTTAGTTTGACAAATAAACCATTAAAACTAAGTATCTTGATCAAATAAAACTTAATAGGGGTTTAGTTGTACATTTTCAAACCTAATGAGCCAAGCCACAACGTCTGACATCATGTTTTGCTCAAAATTTTAATTTGAATGGACAAACCATTGTCATACGAATGGACACCCTGATGAATTTCAATCGTACGACTAAGCTATGCGAATGGCTCACTCGCACGACTGAGATGGACGAATTGCTCAATCGCATGACTGAACCATGCGTATGAGTTCACGACTGAGGTAAATGCATGAGAGAACAAACGTCTAAGCCCAGTCGCATGACTCAGTCGTACGCATGAGCTAATTCGCACGACTAGATCTCAGTCGCACAGTCTATTCGCATGACTAGATCTCAGTCGCACAGTTCATTCGCACGACTGAACAAAAGTTTTCAATTTCATTGAATCAAACTGTTACTCATTGACACTTACTAACATTTGTTTACTTTATGTCACAGATGGCAAGTCATTGGACGATGAGCACAAAGCATAACATTTGTGCTCATCTTTATCTGTTTTCACACAACGCTACTGAGTTCTTTGGTATCATCACGTTTCTACGGAGATCGAGGATCTTTCGTGTGATCTAGACACCGTGCACACCGTACCGATTAGTGCAGCAGGCTTTCTGGGAAAGCACTATAGTAGACAGGTCCTCTGAGCCCCATCATATCACGAGTTCCATCTTTAGGGAGGCTATAGAGATCACGGAGGAGGATCTCAGGACTTGATTAGAGTTCGGAGATAATGCTGATTGCCCCACACGACTGTATCCCCTTACTATTCGAGGATGCTTTCTGAGGGCTAAGTACTCGGGGGACATCAATGCCGGTGTGCTCAACAAAAGTAACATGTGCCCCAATTCAAGAACTTAGCCCACATGTTATTGAGATGCATCACCTCATGGAAGGGACGCTTCGACGAGCTTTCTGATCAGATGCAGAACGCCTATATGGCGTTAGTGTTGAATCACCTATTCAGCTTCTCGAGGATGATCTTCACCTATCTAGTGGAGAACATTGAGGCGAAGGGCAAAGGGAGCTTTTGCATGTACCCGGGCTTTATGCAGATGATTATCGATCAGAAGCTCCCTTCGCTGCCAAAGGAGAAGGACGACCCTCGAACGGATGAAGGTGTTCCCGGGCAAGTAGGTGAAGCCCCTGGTAAGGCGATTGTTTGGACATGTGGCCCGGGAGGAGTATGTGGCGCCAGCTACACGAAAGTGGTGCCACGATGATAGCGATTCGGACAAAGAGCAGATTGTCCACCCGGGAGATGACTCGGATAATGATGACATGGGTGATGGTGGAGATACCGGCCCCTCTGAAACTAGGGCCACTGCTGCTGATGTTACATCTCCACCATCTACCTAAGGAGGTACACAGACTGCCGGATTCCATCAGGGTTTCCAGCCTGATGAGGAGGAGGAGTCAGACTAAGAGCCTCTAGTACGAACGGTGGGAAGCCCGGTCGTGGCCACTGAGAGAGTCGTTAGGGTGGTTGGTGGATGCTAGGGTGAGTCTGGGGAGGCGACTTCTGATCCATCATACGTCTCAGACAAACCCAGCAGCGAAGGGGGAGCCTCCGTGTCAAAGGGGACACGGAAGAAGAGGATGGCTCAGCCCTATGGGAAGAATGGGAAGAGGCCCAGATTTACAATTCTTACCACCACCTCAACCACTACAACCACCACCTCTACCACTACACCACCCACCACCACTATCACACCACCCTCCACCACTACTACTACACCTCCACCTTCCACCACTACAGCATACCATCCACCACCCACTCACATACCACCACCCATATTCACCACAGCCACCACTACTGCCACCAGCCACCAAGCCAGTCCCTCATCACACACCACTTTCCCCACTGGATCTTCTCTACCTCCATTTGGGTAGAGGAACAGCTGGCAGCACTAAACCGAATGGTGCTAAAGCTGTTGGCTGCTGATGAGGAGAAGACTGCGCAGATACGTCAGCTTGTGGAGCTTAATGCTACCCAAGCTCAGCTGATCTCACAGCAAGCCCAGCAGATTGCCCAACTCCAAGAGCATAAGGTGGAATCAGCAAAGAGGCTAGAGGAGTTGGAGGCGGCCAATGAGACGATCATGCTCAAGCTTAAAGGATCTAAGGATGAGCCTCTTAAGATCGGAGAAGGAGATGATGATGATGATGATGATGATGATGATGGAGATGATGATGGAGAAGATGATGAGAGTGATGATGATGAGGTGAGTAGTGATGGAGAAGAAAGAGGAAGGTGGGAAGAAGATGACGATGAAGAAGGAGATGCTGCTGCATTTTCCTCAGCTCCTGGTCAGGAAAGAAGAACAAAGCGCAAGCAAGACCAAGGAGCATCATCCTCTGCCCCACCTACATCCCCTACTGCAGAAGATCCCAGCATGATTCAGGACAAGTAAAGTTTAGATGTTTATGTATTTATGAAAACTTTGTACTTGAATCATGTATTAATGTAATGTAAATTAATGTTTATATTTCATTATCAAATGTTTGATTGTCTTGATTACTTACTAACTATTGATGTGTTTACATGTTTAATTCAAGCAGATCAAACATCTCAGCAAGATGAATTTGATGATGCTCCCCTACAGCAAATCAAGTCTTAATTAACTATGATACTTGATTTGTAAGGGATTGTCAGGAGGTCCGTGAGTTATACTCCCGAAGAAGGAGAAATAATTCATGAACTTACTGACGAGCAACTTGCTGAGATGTTCCGGCTGAACCCGAATGAGATTGTCAAAGACGCTCCAACTGTTGATGTGACTAGTGACGATGAGCTTAACAATGTAGATGAAACAGAGATTGAGGACGTCACAGCCCAGCATTATCCAGAGTACACTGACCGAGAGGGACATGTGGTTCCTAATTTGGGAAGTACTCTCGGTAGTGATACATTGGAGAAGCTAAATCAGCCGGAGAAGGAGGCAGAGACATCAACAAGCCAAGCCCAAGCCTCAGACACCGATGTTGACATCAGAAAAGCTGAATGGGCGGCTTGTTTCGCAGAGATCCGAGCCCAGTGCACTGCACCAAAGCCAAGTACCTACACCAAGCTCTACAATGTAAAGAAGCATCTCAAGGTGTCAGGCAAGATCATAGCGTGGGCATACTTTGAGGATCTAAGTGTTTACGTAGTAAAGAGGGAGAAGGGAATAAAGTACTTTAGATTTCCACATGATCTAAAGACTTTTCTCGGTTTTGAGCTCAACCAGCTGGCACGCCTAAAGTTGCTTTATATCGATCCGAAGAAGATGTCAGGCTGGTTTGAGGCTGCGTTAAGAAGAGAGTACCATACCAGATGGGTTAACTTCAGACCTCACCAACCGATGAGGTATATCAGAAGGTCTGAAATTAATCCCATTACTGGCAGGCCAAAAGTTGTCTTGAAATGGCGACCTCCGCGCACGATGTCACGTATTCCTATGAGAGAGATGCCACAGGACTTTACACCCCATTTTAAATGGTGGTACTATGACTGGCGTACTGAAGAAGCCGTCATTGTGTTGGATAGAAAGGGGACTGTGGAGACATTAAGGGTGTTTGACCCAATGTGGCTCACGAACTTATCAGCAAATGATGTATATACTTTGTACAAGTGGCCACTATTTTTTGATACGTAGGATATCGTGCAAGCACTACAGTTTCAACAAGTTATACGTTTATGCTTTGCATTTGATATTCATGCTGGGGTTTCAAAGGAAGAGAGATTAAAGAGATATGAAGAGTTTTCAAAGGAAGTCAAAGATTAGGTAGAACTAGGTCCAAGGGGGAGTTTGTTGGTACATATGTCCCTAGTTTCAGTTCTAATGTACTTAAATGTTAAATGACTTTCATTTTGTTACATTGATGTAATAATTTGATATATGAAATGAAAGACTCTTGAATGAATATGTGTTATTGAATGGGTATGAATGAAATACAATATATGGTTGATGCTTATAATGTTTAATATTTCATTTTTTGTTGTATGATAACGCATATTGAACTAACTATATAGGTTTGTGCATTGTGTGAAGTTCTCATGCGAATGGGCCATGCTAATGGACCATACGCATGAACACTTCATGTTAATGGACCAGTCGCACGACTAAACCAAGAGATTGGATCAGTCGCACGATTGTGACATGTGATTGACTCAGTCGTACGACTAGACATTCAGTCGTACAAATGAATCAACCGCATGCTTAAGTCGCACGACTGAACCATGCTGATGGTTCAGTTGCATGAATGAAGACACAAAACCTATAAATACCACTTAATTCATGGAAAAACGGAAGACTTCGAGAATTCATAACCCTAGCCGTCCCAGAACGTCCAAGTCGTCCTTTCCAACTTCATAGAGCACTCCTGATCATTGCTAATCAATTCTTAACATTTTCTAATCATTAGTTTTGATCAGATTAATGTTCTCCCTGATTGGATTGCCAATCAAATAGGATTCCGCACTATTTGATCTGGTTTTCACGTAGTTTCGGTTAGTACCAGTTCGTACTCGGTCCTAACAAATTTTTTTAACAACCAACAAAGGAAATTTTATTTATTAGAATCAAATTACTGGCAATTAGCTAGGCTTCAATTAAAAATTAAATTTACACCATGTTTGGCACTCTAATTTTTGAAATTTCCTTTTGTTATTTATCTATAGGTATTAGAGTTAGGGTTATAATATGTCATTAGTTAGAGGGTGTTGGATGTAATTTGTTTTCTTATTTATAGTATTTTGTAATCTCTCAATCACATACAATAATACACAATATCATTACCTTAATTTGGTATCACAGCCAAGCACACAATTACCAACATCCAACCCTCCCCTCTCGATCGGAAACCTCCACCATTCCCCGCCGCCTCCTCCTCCTTCACGATGGCCCTTCTAGCCGCCTTTACATCCTAAGAAAAGACCTCCAACATGAATCATAAATTTCCCTTCACCCTTAAACCTACAAATTACCACAACTGGAAAACCATGCTTCAATCGTTCCTTGAAACAACCAATATGTTTGGCTA
This sequence comes from Flaveria brownii, assembly GCA_018326445.1. Lineage (NCBI taxonomy): Eukaryota > Viridiplantae > Streptophyta > Magnoliopsida > Asterales > Asteraceae > Flaveria > Flaveria brownii. The sequence goes on from BJCN01335974.1 coordinate 11,077, forward strand.
TATTGATGGTACAATACCCTGTCCACCCGCCACCATTACCACCCCTGCCTCTGATTTCGGTGAAAACGCACGTCTGGCAGCCACCAAACCCAACCCTAATTATACTACTTGGCGTCATAATGATGCACACATCCGCTCGCTGCTTATCTCTACTGTTTCAGAGGAATCGTTTCATTATGTTAAGGGAATGACCTCAAAAGAACTATGGGAAAATCTTGAACGTGGTCATGCACCACCGACCAATGCTCTTGAATTCACCATCAAATCACAACTCATGAGGATTGTCATGAAAGGCGATGAACAACCAACCGCGTACCTCGATCGGGCCATGGCTTACGCCACTGACCTTCAAAATATCGATAAACCCATTGATGACAATGATCTTATCATGCTTATTCTGTTAGGCCTACGTGATGAATATAATGGCCTCAAATCTCACCTCCTTGGCAGAGAAACTCCCATCTCCCTAAAATGAATTACCTGCACTTTTATCCAACCATGATTACATGTTTCACAAAAATGACCCCGTATCCGCTGTCGCGCCCTCCGCCTTCACCACTATCTCTTCCGATGGTCTCCCCCCACCATCATCCACCCAACAGCCCGCCACCCAGCCATCCGCTGACAATCGTTTAGCGGTCCAACAGCTTGCATCTCAACTTGGTTATAGTCTTACAAATATTCACCTTCCCAAGCCTTGTTTACAAATCGATCCAATCGTGGTCGTGGTTCCTTTTATTCTTGAGGACGTGGAAGACAATCCAACAGGTTCCCTCCGCGTGGTCGCGGGTCTTTTGAATGGGCATCAGTTACTAATCAAGTTCATGGAACTTGCAATCGCTGTGGCATCGGTCATATACCATCTGATTGCCCTAGTCGGGATGTTTCTACTCTTCGCACAAGGCCTCAAGCTAATTATGTTGATACTCGGTCTCACGTCTCCAACAATCATTGGTTTCCAGAAACCGGAGCAAATAATCATGTCACACCAGAGCGGAAATCCATTTTGTGTCACACCAGAGCAAATAATGACATATTAGTTAGAGGGTATTGGATGTAATTTGTTTTCTTATTTATAGTCTTTTGTAATCTCTCAATCACATACAATAATACACAATATCATTACCTTAATTTGGTATCAGAGCGGAAATCCATTTTGTGAGGATTGTAAGGACTTAAATATGGAAAACACTAGCATCCAAAGACTTCTAGAAAAGAGAAATCTGGAGAGCATTTAAAAATACGTTCAAATGGAGATGTAAAAGAAGTGGAGGTGGATGGCATACGATTAATGAGGTATACATCAGTGTCAAAATCATAATGCCAGAATCTTTGAGGAACGAATGATTGAGCCAAGAGAGCAAGACCAGTTTTGACAACATGGCGATTTCTATGTTCAACCATGCCATTTTGTTCACTTGTGTGAGGGCAAGATCGACGATGAATGATGCCAAGGGAAGTAAAATAGGTTGAGAGTGCGAAACTCTCCACCCCAGTCAGTTTGGACACTTTTTAATTTTGTATTGAATGACGTTCAACCATTAGGACAAATTGTTTGGATAGTAAATACACATCTGATTTCTGTTTTAAATGAAAAATCTACATATATTTAGAATGATGATCAACGCAAAGCATAAAATATATATCACCATCAAAGGACAAAGATGGTGTGGGACCCCAAACATCACAATAAACCAAATCAAGAATATTATTGCTATGAAAAGAAGAACTGTTTAAAGGAAGTTTACAAGACTTTCCCTTTTGACATAAAGAACGAACATGCTTAAGAGATTTTTCTGAAACATGAAGTAAATAACGAGATAACATGTACTATAAAACAAGATGATGGGGATGCCCTAAACGTTGATGCCAAACAGATGCCGGAGCATGTGTGGCAGAAA
>BJCN01335981.1:1743-18993 GCA_018326445.1 Flaveria brownii
TCCCATGTTAGCTGTCTTGTTACTGTAGCTTGCTAAACCCTAGCATTTACTCTGTAACAGTTCATCTAATTAATACAAGAGTGCATTTATGAGTATATCAAGAGTTCTATGTTCATTCATTGCTTAACTCCGCCTTTCAATCATTGACTCAATCTTCATATTCGATCCTTGTTGATTCATATCCACAGAGAATATCATTCTCAAAAACCCCAGTCAATATCCTTGGGCAATTAGTCTTGCTTTGTTTCTAATGACAATTCCTCTGTCGTCTACTTTGTTTCTGAATAGCCATCTTGTACCTATGGCATATTGACCTTCAGGAAGGTAAGCCAGTTTCCAGAACTCTTGCTTTCTAAATTGTTGTAGTTCCTCCTATATTGCTTCTATCCAACTGTTGTCTTTAAGTGCTTCTGTGATGTTTTTGGGTACAGTTAGGGATAAGAAACAGGAATACAAGCAAATGTTTTCTATGTCTAACTGACTTCTTGTCAGTCTGGTATTTAGGTCACCTATGATGTTTTCTAAGGGGTGATCTTTGTGAATTCTTGTTGTTTCAATCTGATCAACAAGAATTTTTGAATCAAGATTGGAGATTGTTTGATCAAGTGTTGAGGTTGTGTGACAATCTGACTATGTGGGTTCATTAAATGTTGGAGGTGAGTCATGAAAGAAATCTAAATTTCATCATCATGATGTGTGTCTGGTAAGGAATGATAATCATCATCTTCTTCAACAATGTGTGGTTAGTTTGCCTTTGGTTGGTTGGGTGGCTGAGTAGTCATAAGTGTTGATGAGGATGGTGTGGTTATGGTTATGGCATTAGATGTTTTTGTTTGTTCTAGAGGAGGTGTAACTATGGTGCTTTAAGGAGATATGATTGTTCTACTTGGAGGATCAACAGTTAGTGCAACATCAATGGTTGATGGAGGAGGTACCATAGGATGTTCAATATCTTCTTTTGTACCTGAAACATCAAAATAAGATGTATCAAATGATTTTGTTAATGAGTCAATATCAAACAACCAGTCTGATCCAATGACTTTCTTAGTGAAAGAATATTCATTAAAATTAACATCAGTAGATTCTTCCACAATATTAAGTCTTGGATTGTATACTCTATAAGCTTTTGAGCTTCCAGAGTATCCAACAAAGTATCCTTCATCTACTTTTGGAGCAAATTTGGATAATTGTTCTCTTGTGTTTAAGATTGAAACTGAACATCCAAATGCATTAAGAAATCCTATGAAAGGTTTTCTTTTAAACATTAATTCATATGGAATTTTTGTATGTTCTTTGATTATTAATGTTCTATTTTGAATGTAACAAGCTGTGTTGGTTGCTTCAGCACAGAAAGAGATGGGCAATAGAGAGTCAGCTAGCATGGATCCGGTTGCTTCTATCAGTGTTCTGTTTCTGCTTTCAGCTACTCTATTTTTCTGCGCAGTCCTTGCTACACTGAACTCATGACTGATTCCCTTCTCTGCACAAAAAAAAGAAATAGAGTCATTCTTGAATTCAATACCATTATCACTTCTTAAAGATTTTACTTTAAGATTCAATTGATTCTCAATTTTAGTGATAAAAGTTTTGAGAATGTCTGGTGTTTCTGACTTGTGTAATAGAAAGAACACCCATGTAAATCTGGAGTAATCATCTATATAACAAGATAGTATTGCTTATTTCCTATGCTTAGAATGTTTATTGGGCCAAAAAGGTCCATGTGAAGCAATTTGAGAGGTGTATTGTTAGAGTTTACCAATTTAGACTTATGAGACACTCTATGTTGTTTGTCTTTAAGACATGCAGTGCAGTGGTCTATACAGAAGAATTATTTTTATGGCAAACCTATTACTAAGTCACCTTTTACAAGTTGATTCATTCTGTTATAATTAGAGTGTCCCAATCATCTATGCCATAATTAGGAAACATCTTCTGATGCTTTTGATAGTAAACATGTTTCAGGCGTGGTTGTTGAAACAGTGTTCATATCAACAATGTATGTGTTATTATGACGTGGAGTTTTTCGAAAGGATACAATCTTGTGGTATTTGAAAACTTGTCTTGAGGATGTAGCAATTGTTGGAGTCAAATAAGGTGGCGTATCCCTTATCACAGATTTGAGACACACTTAGAAGATTAAACTAAAGATTGGAGCAGTAGTTGACATTTTCAAAGCTAATTAATCCATTTGATATTGTTCCTTCACCAGTTATCTTTCCACCTGTCTTATCACCTCCAAAAGCTATGTTTCCTCCATGTTTGTTCTTAAAATCCCGAAGGACGGAACAATTTCCTGTTATATGTCGGGGGCATCCACTGTCAACATACCAAATGTTGTTAGGCCGTCTTTGATGTCCCTGAGAAAACACAGAAATCAGTTAGATGGTGCAACCCAAGCTAAGATGGTCTTGGGTTTTTCGTCTTTTCCCACAATGCAAATTTCTTCTAATATGGCATTGTCTAGTTGTTTAGGAGTTCTAGATACACTAGATTTCCTTGGATAGATTTTAGCTCTATCAGGAGAAGTACTTTGAGCTCTTCTTCTACTAGTGCTAATGTCTGATGATGGTCTGTTTTGAGAATTATGTCTCCTTGGTGTTTCTTTAAAGGTTTCATAAAATGTTTTCATTGTTTAAAACAACCTTTTGATGAGGAGTTTGTCTTGGTACTCCTATCTTGTTCCTATTAGGAACAATTGTTTGTTTCTCAATTTGTTTTTAAACTAGAGACTAGGCGTTTTGCTTTTTGTTTTTCTTGTTGAAAAAGCAGTTAGCAGTACTATGATTGTTCCTTTTAAAAATTGAACAATAATTATGAAAACGACAAGTTTTAGTGCTATGATTGTTCATGTTACAATACTTGCAATATTTACCAAATTTTCATTTTTCTGTGTTGTGAGTGTGTTGACCACACCATTCACAGTATGGTAAATTAGCATTGCCTTGTTTGTTAACAACTTTTGTTTTCAAATTTGCTTTAAGTGGAATATCAAAGGTCACAGTTGTATGAGATTTTCCTTTTCTTATGTTTGTTTGTTTTGTTGGTATATCAACCACTCTTAAAACTTTGTGAGTTTTAGTAATTAGTTGAGGTGTTTCATCATCCACAAATCAACATCATCTTCATCAGATGCTTGTTCATCAAATTCATTGTTTTCTCCTTGATAAAAATTTGTTAAGATAATTTATGGTGAAGCTTGACTTTTGACCAATTTTATCAAAGGTGTTTTTGCAGTTAATGATGATTTTGATGATGTTGATGATGATAGTTTTGAATCATCTGTTCTGTCATGTGGGTCAAGTGACTCACCTTGTTTGTTAGTCATGGAATCAGGCAAAGGAATATAATTATCATTGTATGTTGGATTTACTTTGTTATATCCTAAACCTGAAGGGTCTTTAAAAGTCCTTTGTTATGCAAGAAGTTCTTGAAACTTCTTGTTACTTACCTGAAACTTCTAAAGTTTCACTTTAGTTTCAACCTGTAATGTTTTGGATTCATTCAATGATACAGAGAGTTGCTCAACTTGAGCATCAAGTGTTAACTTTTCAGACATTTATTTGTCAAATCATTTTGTAATGAAAGTATTTTGATGCCATATTGTTTTTGTTCTAATTGAAGACATTCATTTAAAATGTTTGTTTCAATTACTTTCTTTGAAAGTTTATCTGTATGTTCTCTATATCTATTGACTTCATCTATGCATGCTTGTGTGTAGAGGTTCTCCTTTACCTCTTTCAGGATTTCTAAAATTTTGTCTTCAATGTCTGCCATGAGAGCATGATCTGGAAATTGAATTTCAGCTTCATACATGCTCCAGTCACATTCACCATCCTTCTTAATAATCATAGCTGATGATTTGGATTGCTGATTTGGACTGTATTGTGTGATTTGAGGTGGAGTTGGTGCAGCAGGGATACTGAATGGAGGGGGGATCCGTCTGTTTGTTTGATAGCTACTTGAAGCTTTTGATGGATTGTTGTGTCTGTCAACTCTAGGTTGTTGGCATTCTCTTAGAGCTGATAGTTGTAGCATCTCACCTTGGTTTTGTCAAGACCAATCTTTGTTTTCTTATCCATGCTTAATCCCTTATTCCTTTGTGGAAACCTCTTTGATCTATAGGCAATCATTGCCATAGACCACTGAAGACTCATTTCTTTAACCATGTCTGGTGGTAGTTCATCCAAGTTTTGTTGAATGATCTGTGATGGTGTGAGGTTGGCACCCAGGTAAGCTTTAAAGCTTGTGGAGAAGGCTGCATATGCTGCCTTTTGCTCTTCACTTTGAAGAATGATAGTGAGAGCATCCATGGGTTTATCAAACTTATGTATGTTTTGTGACTTTGTCTGTTGTTGCTTGCTTGAACTTGAGGCATGATGATGTTGATTCTATTTGCTTTGAGGTGTTGTTTCATGTGAAGCATGAACACCAGTCTTCTTTGACTTTTGTTTGTTGTTGGATGAATCTGGTGCAGAGAAGAATGATGTCTCACTAGTATTTAAGAATTCTTCATCTTCATCTTCTCTAGAGCTTGTCAAGAAAGCATTGTCTGTGTGTTGCAATTCGTTGAACTTGTATGATTCTACATGTCTAATTGTGTTGTTGTTTCTGGATCTTTCATCTAACTCTATTGCCTCTACCTTAGCCACTAGAGCATCCAATGATAGTGCTTCAATATCCATTGTTGCTTTCATGAGTGACACTGACTGAGTCCAACTCTCAGGCAGTGTATGCAACATCTTTTTGTTTATTGCAACCGAATTGTATTTGAGACCATAAACAATCATCTCATTTACAAGTTGTATAAATTTCTGAAGTTATTGGGGAATTGATTCTCCCTGAACATGATGGAAAGTTTCATATTGGGTCCTCAATTTTTCTTTCTTGATTTCCCTGATTTCTTCACTTCCTTTACACATTGTGTGAAGAACCTTCCACAGTTCATTTGATGTTTTGAAAATTTCAACCCATGTTAAGATTTCAAAAGGCAAAGTCATTGCCAAAATACCGTATGTTTTCATGTTAGTCTTTACTTTCTTTAATTCATCAACAATTACATTCTTCAAACTTACTGGTTTTTGTGTGTTGTAGTCTGGACCAAGGTTTACAAGAATGTATGGTCCCTCGGTTATGGAAGTCCATAAATCCGGGTCTTGAAAGATAATCCTGTTATGGAACATGATCTTTAATTATTTGAAGTATGCTTTATTTTTTAGTCTTGGTGGTTTGAGACCACTGTTTGTTCCTGAAAGTTCGTCAAACATGTTTGTTTATATTTGTGAACTTAACGGTTTGAGTTAAATTTGTTTCAATATTTAGCTTGGTGCTAAATTTGATTTATCCTAAAGTCACTAGTATTGGTTGTTAATTAATTTGTTTTTTAATTAATTTTACCAAATAAAGGAAATTAATTAATTTAAATCAATTAATTTGACTGAGGTGATGTCATAGAATTTTTCTTGGTGAAAGCAAGGAATATTAGGTTTAATAATGTCACACCAGTCAATTTGGTCAAATCCCATAAGTCAAAAAGTCAAAAACCTAAAAACAAAAGTTTTGTTTTAGAAAATTAACTTTTCTAATCAAAAATTGACTTTTTCAAAAATGCAAAAGAAGAATTATGTTCATCTTTGATTTTGACGAGAAACAAACACAATCACCGGAGATTGTGAATGTTTATGATTGATAAAAAGCTAGGGTTTATCCTAGGTTTTTTTGTGTGGCACAAACAACTTTGTCAAAAACAACAATTGGTTTGTTGTTTTAAGAATATTTATGATCTGTTTTGAGTGTAGAACAACTCAAATATGAGGATTTAAACACAATGAACGATTTCAATGTGTTTAGGTGAGTGATTTGTTTAATGAAAAGCAATAGAACAGTCCCCGTCTACTGTTTTATTGAGAAAAACAGTAGAAATCGATGTGATTTCGATGTTTTTGCAATGTATCTGTTTCAAAAACAGTGTGTGAAAGATTTGAGAGCTTTTCTAATCAACAAACAAACAAACAAAAACACAAAATTATTCTTCACAATGAACAAAAACAGAAGATTAACTCATGTTTTGAAGATTTGTTGAATGTGTGATGTAGAAGAAGAATGTGATGATTTTAAGCACAAAATGTATATTATGAAGCTAATGAACCACTGAAATCATGATTGTTGAATGAGAGGATTGAAAATCAGTGTTTGATTTGAGCCAAGGCTCTGATACCACCTGATGAAATCAGAATATCAATCAATCAACTCATACTTTGTATAGAATAAAGTTGTTGATAATATTGATTTCTCCAAGGATCTTTTCTAATCTCTCAAACAATATAACAACAGATTTGTTATATCTAATTCAACAACCATCAAACAAGGTGCGGAAACCCATGATTAATGCTTATGATATCAGTGTGTGTGATTGTGTGTGTATGAAATTGCCAGTGATTGAATGCTTGAAAATGATATTTGTATATTTGTTGTTATCCAAAGCTTACAAAGGATTAGGGTAGAAGGCTATTTATAGCCTATACAAAAAGCTTACAATTACTAAACTACCCTTATGTAAACGAAAATTACATAAAAATAATTCTATGTCTAAGTCTGATGTGGATGTTAGACTGTCCGCTGTGGATGCTAAGACGTCTGCCGTGGAGAAGGATGACTCATCTGCTGTGTCTTGGATATTGTTCACTGTGAATACTTGTTGTTTGCATGTTGTCCGCTGTGAAATGTTCATCCGCTATGGATGAACATACACTGTGGATAGTTCATCAGCTGTGGACTTGGTATCCTGTGTGTGTTGATCATCCGCTATGGGATATCTTCATCCGCTGTAGACCTTGGACTTGTTCTTCATCCGCTGCACAATCTTGTTCATCCACTGTGAGCAGATCTTCATCCGCTGCCAACACTAGTCAAAAATTTCTTCCTATCTACAAGCATAAAAAAGAAATTTAAGCTTAATTAGTGTATGTAATGAATGTTAATAATGCTGATGTGTTAGTTAATAATTGTTTGAATGTTATAACACATTATGTTTGATTATGGCAAGCATTATCCTTTATATGCATTATTCCTTTAATGCACTTATTGAGTCCAACAAAACTTTCAAAACTGTTCCTAAAAACATCTGTGTAATCTACAGCCTCGTCAAGATCATCAAAAGTACCAAACTCCTCATCAGATTCTACAACAAGTATCTGTTTCTGGAATGTGTAGAATTCCTTTTCATACATCTCTTCTGTAGCAGGATATCAGATAACATAGTCATCTGGATCATTAGACCATGGTCCAGAGACATTGGAAGAATTTGATGACCCAGAAGGACCAGCAACTTGACTCGTATCTCCTCCAAAATCATCATCATTATTATCTCTTTTTTTCTTTCCCTTCTCATCATGACCATCATCACCACCACCACCACCACCACCACCATCATCATCATCATAATTTGTATCATCCTCCTCATCACAACTAAAATCCACCTAATCCAAACCATCATCATCTTCATCAGGCTCAATACGTTGTATATCATGCTCAGGCTCCACAAACGCCTCTATAATATACTAAACTACTGGTTGATCATCAGTAACCTTATCATGAACAGTAGTAATTGGTTTTTCATCAAGCCTAATAGTCTTCGTTGCTTTATCAATAGCAACGGGTTCAGTAGTAGTATCAGGACCAGCAAATTGTTGTCTATTGGACTCTCCAACTTCTGTAGTCCTTTGTTGAGCAAATGAGAATAGAAATCAATAAGTGAGGCCTTTGATGTTGTTCTCCAGAATCTGAACATAGTTGAATAAGAATTGTTACTGATGTTCAAGATTCTTCATCCTCTCATCTTTCTCTTGATTAAGAGCATGTAGATCGTATATCTGCTGGTTTTTCTCCAACATCTCTCGCTTAAGTACTTGGACCCTATGTTCAAGTGTAATAGGTGTAAGTGAGCTAGATAAGGTACTAGCAGTCTGCCTATTCTCTGGAGGGGTGTTAATAAAATCCTCCATAACAGAGGAGTACGCATAATACCATCCGTACTGGGCATAGTACATTCTGTAACAATCACTAAGGTCTCATAAAGAATAGCCCCACTAACAGTGACTTAAGGCTCAGACACTGGTATGTCAACACTTGAAGACACAATGGTCATCGGGGTCCGACGCTTTCTGACCACACCTCGTCCTCTACCCCTGCCACGTGTGTTTATGTCAGAATCAACCTTCTTACTCGCCATCTTCTTCTTCCTTCTCTAATTGGATGGTGAATCCTCGGGAACAAAATCAACATCAATATCCTCAGCACAACATTTAGTAGTTGTAACCTGCACTCTGGGTCTCTCTTGCAGTAATACGGAACTTCACCAATCTTGTCACTATTCATCTCGTTATCATTATCCGTCTTATTTAGTAGGTGTATAATTTTATCATAGTTTAGGGACTGTTGTGTAAATAGATATTCCTTATGTTTTCTTGATAGTATAAATAGCATAGTATGTATTGTGTAGGTAGACAAGAGTTGTGAGAGACTACACTAGACTCAAGATCAGTTAAACGACTTGTAACTGTTTTTCTACACTTGTATTGTCTATGCTTACTATCAATGAAAAGCTATGAATTTTTCTAATATGTGTGCATTGATTTGATTACTTGTAATTTTGATTGAATTGAATCACAGTATCATCACAGATCGATCCATTTTGATCCTACCAAATGGTATCAAAGCTGTTGGTTCAGTGATTTGAGTTTGTCAAAATTTAAAGCTCTTAAATCACTTGAATCTATGATTGATAAGTAATTTGATCAAATAATTGTTGATTTCAGTTGTGTTTCATCAATAGAAACATGATTTGAATCAAAATTTGCAGTTCAATTCGTTCAAAATCAGTGAATTTGTTCAAATTAGTATTCGAACTTGTTCTTCATTTTTGGACTGAATTTCAATCAAAAGATTGAATTCTTGTTGTTGGTCTGATAAAATTGAAGATAAAAGACTGTCAATTGATCAAATTACTACCTAATTGGAAATTTTTAGATCAATTCAACAAGTTTTAAAGATTTTTAGAAGATTTGTGTTCGTTTGTGTTCATATGAATCTGTTGAATTTGGCGCATTAGGTTAAAACACTACTGAAAATTACCTATGTGTATAGGCGCTTGACAACTGTTTAGACGTTTGACCACTATTCAGGCATTTTTGGTCTAGACGTTTGACAACTATTGATGAGCATTACTAATGTTTGGTCACTTTGAAACTTTTTAGAAACAAAGTATTTCTAGGCGCATTACAACAATGTAGGCGCATTTGAACTGTTTGGCCGTTTATACACCCAGGCGTCTGACAACTGTTTGGACGTTTCACAACTGTTCAGACGCATTTCAAGTTGGGCGTTTTGAGAATTCTACTAAGGCAATTCTTTGGGCATTTGTAAGTCAAAGTCAGAAGTTTCACAACTGTTTAGGCATATCAACTCAACACTTCGAATTTTTTTTCAGAATTTAAAAATCTAAAAATATTTTCAATTCATTGTTTTAATTCAAAAACTTTAAAAACAAAACAAATTTTTTCTTAAAATCAAAAATATAAAATGGTAAAGTCTAAAGATTCAGAGGACAGAGTTCCTAAGTTGAAGAACAAATCTAATTTTAAAAACTGGTCTTTTAGATTGAAACATAATCTTAATTCAATTGACACTGACTTGTGGAAGGCAATAGAAAAAGGAGCTCACATTCCTATTCCTTCAGATGGTCTTGATAGAGGGTTTGTTTACACTAAAGACTCTACAGAACCATATCCTAAAGATGGGTTATAAAGTGATGATCTAAAGAAAGTAAAGAATGACATTAAAGCCTATTCCTTAATGTGTAAAGGATTACCACATGAAGTCTTGACTAGACTTGATGGATATCAAATGGTATATACCATGTATAAAGCTTTGAAGATAATTTGTGAAGGTGGTAAGGAGATTCAAGATCTCATGAAGCAGAAACTGAAGAGGCAGTTAGAGTTGTTTCAACATTTATCTGGTGAAACTATAAACCAAATGATGAAAAAATTTGTGCAACTTACAACTGAGATGTTAACTACTAGCATTGAAAATGATCTTAAAGATCTAAATCTTAGACTTCTCAATGCTCTTCCATCTTCTTGGAAACCAACAGTAACACTATTGAAGCATACTATGAAATTTCCTATGGATCTTGATCTATTGATTGCCAATATTGAGTCAGTTGAGATCGGGATGAAAGCTCAAGAAACAATGATAAAGCAGCCTTAATATCTCAGTACCAATATGTTGCATCTCCATCTAGTACAGTGGAGAATTCCTTTATGGCAAAGAATGAGAATTCACCAGAAGAAGAGGGTGATCTATTTATTGGAGCAGGGTTCTTATAGATTCTTCATATACAAGTGCCCCTGCTTATGCATCTTAACCTAAACCTCATCTCCCCTTAAACCTCAAAGCTCTACACCTTAAACTGAGACTCTATCTGTTAACTCTACTAAAACTAGCGAAGTTAAAGATGTCATTAACATCCTATTATAGGATGAGGAGTCCAAATATGCTTTTACTGCTTTTATGGCTAGTTTTCAAGCTTATCAGGGTAGTCATTTGACTCAATTAGATCTTGTTTTCCAGGACTTATTCGAGATGGATCCAGATGATGTGGAGGAAATAGATCTAAACTGGCATATGGTGATGAATGCATAAAGGACTAAAAAACACTCCTATGTCAATAGGAACTACAAGCCATGACAAGACTGTTGGATTTGACAATTCTAAGTCAAGGTGTTTCAAATGTAATAGCTATGGGCACTTCTCACGAGAATACAAAGCACCTAGAAACAAAGGAGGAAATGTCCAAGCTAGTTGAAGCAATCAGAGGTTTCAACAATCATGTCAGAAGACATTCCAAAGCCATACCAAAGTCTACCAATGCCTGAACTTAAAGATGAACCTAAATCATCTGAAGAGCCAAAGAAAGCTTTAGTTGTTAGCCTTAAGGACAAATATGATTGGAGTGCTTATGTAGAGTAGTTTACTACTGATCTAACCTCTAGTTTTTCTCTTATTGCATAAGTTCAAGGAGAAGATTGGTCAGAGGACTATTACCTAAAGCTAAAGATAATTCTGAAAATGAATAAGAAGAATATGACTGGAGTGATAAATCTGATCCTAAAGAGGATTCAAAAGAAGTTGCTTTAATGGCACAGTTAGATCAACCTAAGGTTGAAAATTCATTTTCTAACTCTGAGACTTCTTCACCTAAATATCCTGAAATACCAGCTCAAGTAAGAGAAAAATTATGCACCAAATCTTGCTTTGAACGTGTAGAATATTATCGAACTTATTCGTACAAAATCTTTGAAAAGCTTAAGCAAGAGGAATTAATGCATAATAAACTTAAAACTGACCACAAAATATGTAGATGAAAAGATCATTTCTCTACAAACATCATAGAACAAAACTTTGAAATAATTAGAAATTGTTTCCAAACAACTTCAAGAAATAACTAAGAACTTAGAACAGGAGAAAATAGCACATGCTGCTACACAAGTTGATCTTGCAAAAGTCAAAAGTTCTAAAACAACTATGGAACAACTGGTAAGTGAATGAAAGGACAAACAAAAAGTAGGATTAGGCTTCACACACAAACCAATGCCTGAATCTATAACTAACACTTTACCAGAGAATTTCAAAACAGATGATCACTCTCCTTAAAATAAGGCTAAACTTAAAGCTTTCCAAAACAAAAACAAGATTTCTGATAGTGAAGAATAGAAAACTAATGTAGAAATCTTTGAATAAAAAGATACTGAAAATAACAAAAATGATCATCTGATAAAAGTTAAATCATATGAACCACGATAGAAAAGTAAGAAAATTTGTATTCCAAAAAATAGGTGTTGGAAGAATTGATGATCAGAAACAAAGATAAAGCAAAACTAGAAGAAGGAACATCAGAAGATTCAAACTCTTATGGTTTAAATAATCCAGAGTCTATTAAATGACAAAAAGATCAGAAAGAGAAAGAAAATAAAAAAGAATCTTCACCTGAAGATGTTCAATCTCAAATAAAATCAACTTCTACAAAATCAAGGAACCAAAGAAGAAGAAGAAAATTGACTAAAGCTAAAATTGATCAAAATAAGAGTCAAGAAAATCAGACAAATCAAGCAACGAAATTTATACCAATAAAATTTATGTCTGCGGGTATTTTGAACACGAACTCAATTCAAAAAGTTAAACAAACTTCTAAGAAAAAATCAAACTCTGATCTGAATAGAGGTTCAGATTCAAAGTCTTCCGCTGTTGTTAAATGATTTGTGTCTAAGGAATCAAAGAATAGAGTTCATGTACAAAAGCGAAAACTAAATATGCAAAAGAACAAATTGTCAAATCAAAAACAAAATTTGTAAAATAAAAAATAACAGGTTAACTTTTTGACACCTAAATCTAAACAAGGATTAAATATTGCATTAACATCAAAAGTTAATAAACAGCTGTTTAAAAAACCACAGAGGTACTACAAAATCTATGACATGTATAATCATAATACTGCTAAATGTTTTTTTTGACAAGTACTGTCACATATGTGATATGAGAAATCACACAACAGATTGTTATTTAAATAAGTATTGTACCTTCTGTGATGAAAGAACTCACAATACAAAAAATTGTTACTTTAAAAAGAGTTCACCAAGGATAGCATTTGCCAATACACAATTAAGCAAAGGTTATGTTAATCCTCAGTTTTAAAGAAATCAAACTGTTGGGTTTTAAAGATTAACTAACCAACCTCCCTTAGGTTTGAGATCTTTCAAAAGAAATGATTCTGTAAGACCAAAAGAATACATTAAATATCAATTCATTCCAAGTTCAATGAGAATGAATGATAAAAATTTAGAAAATAAATTTTTTTTCAAAAATTGGTCAGTGAAATGGTATGAATTTTCATAGTAATGATAACAAATTTATGCATAATAGAATTGGTAAATTTATTAAAAATAAGCCTGATGTGAATAAACTCCATTTCAAGCAATTTACCATCGTTGATAAGTTTAAAAAAACCCAAGACATTCTCGGCTTGGGTAGATAACTCAACTTAATTTCTTTGTCTTGTAGGTATGCCCGAGAAGATCTATCAACACATGGTATGTGGATAGCGGGTGTAACCGGCACATGACGGGCAATCATGCCTTACATCAAGATTTTAAGTTAAAAGATGGTACACATGTCCCCTTCGGTGGTGATATAGGAGGAAAAATCACAGGAGAGGGAACAGTATCCAACGGGATAATAAGCTTTAATAAAGTCAACTACTGCTCACAGTGGAACTTTAATTTGTTAAGCGTTTCCTAAATTTTTGATAAATCATGTTATGTTCTTTTTGATGATTCTTTTTGTTATTATCTGAAGCCAGCTTTTCAGATTAGCAAAGACTAGGTGATTGATAAAGTCGTTTGGGATCGAGATCTATATAAGCTGGATACGTCTCAAGTTGATCCATCTACAGAAATGACTTGCCTTATTGCTCAAGCTTCAAATGACGAAAGTCAACTTTGGCATAGACATCTCGGGCATTCCAACTTCAAGAATATGAACAAGCTTGTAGTAGGAAATCATGGTATCGACCTTCCATCAAAGAAGTTTGCCATTACTGATCTCTACTCAGCATGTTTAAAGGGGAAGCAACACAGAGCGTCATATAAGCCCAAGCAGATAAATTAAAATTTCAAACCTCTTCAGATGTTACATAAGGACCTTTTTGGACCAACCAACTTGAAGAGTATTGTTCGGACCATGTACGTACGGTGTACTAGCTGATTCAACATGAAACCTAATCAAATAGTGCGGAATCCTATTTGATTGGCGATCCAATCAGTGAGAACGTGAACCTGGATCAATCTAACGGTAGAACAACGTTAAGAATGGGTAGTAAATGATCCGGGACGAACAGTGAACTTAGATGGATATGATAGAGCTCTCTAGATGGCTAGGGCATCAAATAATTCGAAGTGTTGTGTTTTTCCACGAATTATATGGTATTTATAGGTTACAGTGTACAGTCATACGATTGAGCCATTAGCATGGTTCAGTCGTGCGAATGAGCCATATGATTCGTTCATACGCACGACTGAACTATATGATTGGTTCAATCATGCGACTAAGCCAGTCTCATGACTCAGTCGTGCGACTGGTCCATAAGCATGAATAACCATAAGACTAAGTCAAACACAGTCCTGAATTATTATTAACTCAAAACTATGAATAACTACTACAAACCAATATATAATATTCATTCAAGCGTGTAATTTTAAACGATATAAGAATAAGACACATTCAATAGTAAATATACATTCAAACACATGTCATATTACCAAAATATCCTTGTATTACACATATGTAAGATTGAAAGACAAACATGTAAGTACAATGAACTAGGGACATCGTGTATCAACAAACTCCCCCTTGGACCTAGTTCACTCTATCATCTAACATTCTTCAAAAATTCAGCAAACTTCTTGAACTTGTCTTCCATTGTAACACCAGCATGGATCTCAAACGTGAAGTACAACCTGATCACACGCTAGAATTGTAAATCTTGCATAATATCCATAGTATCATAGAATAGTGGTCACTTTTATAATGTGTAGACATCATCCTCAGACAAGTTTGTAAGCCCCATCGGGTCAAACACCTTGATAGTCTCAATCTTTCCTTTCTGATTCAGTATAATAACGGCTTCACCTGTCCTAGAGTCATAATACCACCATTTTAATTAAGGCGTGAAGTCCTGTGGCATTTTCCTCAATGGAATCTTTATTATAGTCCTGGGAGGTCTCCACCTTCGGTCTTCCTGAAATGGGATCAACTTCAGTTTTGCTCACGAACTGCCTCGGTTGTTGAGGTTTGAAGTTCACCCACTTCGTGTGATACTCTTTCTTTAAGGCCCTTTCAAACCATCCTGAAATCTGTCTTGAGTCTGCATACAGTAGGTTTAAACATGCTAGTCTGTTCAGCTTAAAACCCGGAAGAGTCTTCAGATCATGAGGATGTTTGATGTACTGATCCCCCTCTCCATTTTGACAACACAAACATTTCAGTCCTCAAAATTAGCCCTGCTGATTAATTTCCTTAACACCTTCTCATGCCTTCTAACTTTATACAACTTCATGCAGGCATTCTGCTTTAGAGGTCACGTTGGTTTCTCATCTCAGCCAGACATGCAGCCTACTCAGCTTTTCTATGCTCCATATCGGCATCATCAGCTTGAGCTGTCTTCTCAGTCGATTCTTTCTCAGTGACCTTCTGATTTACCTAGTCGAAGGTTTCATTGTCAAACATCTCACCTAAATCAGGTAAGACTTCTCCATTGTCATTAGTGTACTGAGGCTAATAAGCAAATGTGACATCCTCTATATCCACCTTGTCTACACCATGCAATTCCTCATTGCTGATAACATCGATTTCTGGTACGTCTCTGACAATCTCATCGGGATTAAACCCGAACATCTCTGCAATCTGTTCATCTGATAAGTCATGAATGATCTCCCCCTCTTCTAGTGCATAACACACTGATCTCCTGACAATCTCATGCAAATCAAGAATCATAGTAAATTGTGTCTTGATTTGCTGGAGAGGTGCAACATCATGTTCATCGACTTAGTGAGATTTATCTGCTAGATAGAGTGATCAACACAGCAAAGTTTAATAAATATCATAGCATTTCATATAACTCGACATTCATTTTCATTAATTTTAATACATTTCAATACATATAATTTCAAATTACATAAACATGTTAATCATTACTTGTATCTTTCTCTTGATGATCCTTGTTTTGAGGAGCAGAGGATGAAGCTCCCTGATCGTGGTTCCTTTTGGTTGGTCTCTCCTTATTAGATTGTTGAGATGCTGGAGCTTTGCCTTCACCCTTTGGTTGATCTTCATCATCATTTTCATCCTTTTCCTTATCCTCATTTGTCTCATTTGTGTCTTCCTCATCATCATCATCATCAGACTCGTCATCACTTGAGTTATCATCATCATCATCTCCATCTCTTTTGATCTTTAATGTTTCATCCTCCTTCCTTTCAGTCTTAACATAATCTTCTTGTTCTTTTTTTCCAACTCATCAATCTTTTCAGTGGATGCTGGTAGTAGCTGATTCTGAGTTTGAAGAGCCTCATGTGCCCGACCCAAGGAACGCTCATTTGCCTTATTTCTCTTAGTAAGTAGGGCAATCTGTTGACCTTGAGCTATATTCACTGACATCAGTTGGATGATTTGGTTGGATTTGTGGTCGTCGAAAGCTAACAGCTTGAGTACCAACCTATTAAGGCTAGCAAGCTATTCCTCCAGATCAACTGTGGGTAAGGAAGATCCCTAAAAAGTGGGAACTAGACGGGTTGAGTGCCAGCTTATGATATGGATGGGTTGGTGGTTGAAGTTGTGTATAAAGGTGTGGGGATGGGTAAGTTTAGGGAGTTGTGGTTATGGTTATTTTGGGTGAGGCTGGTGTGGGCATTGGTATGGTAGAGGGTGGGATGGTGGTAGTAGGTGAGATTGTGGTAGTAGCCATGGATGTTAATGGAAACGTTTGAGAGGGCATGGAAGAGCTCATCACCACCAACCTCTGGCGCTTACCCTTCTTATGGTACGGCCTTGCCATCCTTTTCTTTCTCGAATCAGAAGAAGTCGTAGGTTCCTTTCCTTTGCAGAATGGCTATTTAGGTATGTAGGATGGATCAGCTTCCTTAGTATCCACCCTTGTTGATTTCTTCTGTCGCACACCAACTAACTCTTTGCCTCGTTCAGTGGTAACCCACTTCCCTCCTACCTGTCTAACAAGAGGATCTTCCTCAGAGCCTTCTGATTCATCACCCAAGTCAAAGTTCCCTAGGTCCTCAATCTGATCATATAGGGATCCAAGGATGTACTTTGAGTAGTTGTAAGTTCTTCGTTCAAAAACTCCAATGATTCCAGAAGATATATGCCTTAAGAATCTATGCCATCCAGACTTCCGGTTTGACATACATTTTAAGTAAGTATGACAAGGAATCTATAGGGCTTGCATAGTCTTCCTTTCTTGATTTCACTATTCTGGTAATCATCATCATATCCTGTGAAGTCACTGGATCGATGAACATCCGAGCGTGTTATTGATAAAACATAACGATTTTAAACTCGTTACAACTTAAGAATCACAACTTTTGGCAAGGGGAGATCGAGCATGATCTCCCCTCTCATCCGACA
>BJCN01335986.1:4487-18906 GCA_018326445.1 Flaveria brownii
ACGGGCTGAAAATTACGAACCAACCCATTTTTAACCCAAAACTTCAATCCTTTACACCCAAAACCTTGATTTATCATCCATGAATATATATCTAAGCTTTTTACATGTTTTCTTACATAAAAACATGAGTTTTGGACGATTCTTTGCCACTTTCAAAAACCCCAAAACCTAGAATCCGGGTTTACATCAAAAGTAACGATTAAATGATGTTTCTTACCTGGATTCTTGGTCTTTTATTGTTGTTTGGATGCCCACGAACACCGATCTTCAATCTCTTGATCAACCAAGCCTTGAATCACCACTTTCTCTCTCTACACTCTCTCTCTAGAAGTTGGGTGTTGAGTGCAAATGAGAGCTGCTCAAGCTGATCCGTTTATATATACCAGGCGTTCCCGTGACCTTAAACTCGTCAAACGCATAACCCGAATAGTTAACTCGGTCTAATACCCATAACCATCTTATTTTCATTAAATGGTCTCGTCTAAGCCCTTTTATTATTATTTGGCTCGCTTAGACAATATTCCGGGCGTTACACAATCAAAGAACTATCCTTGAAAAAGATCGAACAAATTGCAAGGAATGTCTCTGAGGAACTTAGTCAGAAGCTTTCAAGAGACTAAGAAGCTAAATAACAAAATGATAGTGCTTGATATAGATAATCCTCAATACTTGAGATCACTAAATGAACAAGAATTTTAAAACCTCACGAGATACAATGTATGGAATTAGTGAAGCGAACAATGAAAAGTGGAAAGAGTTGATGGAGATGTTTCCAAAAAATGAATAACAAGCTTATAATGTTTCAGTTGATCAGAAACAACTGTGGAACAAAGCTAGATCTGCTAGGGATATTGTGCAAAATGTTTTGCAGACAGGACAATCAATTTCTGAATTTCTCAATGCAATGATTGTTCCTAATAAAATAAAAAAGTAAAGATAATAGCATGGAAGTATGATGAAGTGTTTGATGTATTTTTGATAAAGAGAGTGAATGCTATCTGTGACGTTTAATTTTTATTCAAGCATCATTGCTCTTCCAATTCAAGATCTTAAGGAGTTACATAAATTATCTTTGATTAATCCAACAAAGGCACCTCGAGGAGAAAATTTTATGAAACTTTTAGATCGAGGAATTTCACGGATGCTATCTTTTCTTCAAACAAGATGTGATCAAGAAGATAAAGAATACTTCAAGAAGTTAAATAAAAGAAAGAAACTTCACGTTCCGTTGAAGAGGAAAGTTATCTGGAAACATTCAGTGATCAGTACTTTGATAAAGTAACAAATCCTGGATTGAAAGTGATAGATGACACTCAAACATCAAAACCAATTTTTAGATGGTTTTATCATGCTGATTCTTTCCAGTTGATGTTGGTAAGAAACTTAGATGATTAGGATAAAGATATGATTTGCTTGTCTGGAGTGTTTGAACTTAAACTCACATCCAAGTTATATCTCATTTTTGTCAAATCAAAAGTTTGATCAAGTAGCGTCTGAAGTAGCTGAGAATGACAGAAAGTACTTCATGACAGTTATTAAAGTGATAAATACGGCTATGGAGCAGATTTCTTTAAGAAAGCTCTAGGCTATGCAAATATCATAAAGAACGATATCAAGAGTAATGAATTCATGAGAATTTCAAGTAAAGGTGTTTTGAAAATTCATTCAAATGATTATCCTAAACCAATTGAGTTTTATGCTAATGATGATATAACCGGGCTGTCCAAAGAGACTTTGAAAGTCATGGATAAAAACAAATGAATCGAAGCTTGAATAAGCAATTTTGGTAGCAAAATTCAAGTCTTCAATAAAGAAAGCATTGAAAGAATTAGATATGTACAAAGACAAACCAATGTTCTCAATTAAAGAAGAACCTGAAGAATTTATAATCGACTAAAGACAAATACAAATCTTACGGGGAGTATTGTTGGAGCTTCTTTGAAGATTAGCATTAGTCATTTTGTTTTTATCATAGTATAGGGACTAATTTGTAAATATATTCCTTAGTTTTCATTATAAGTATAAATAGGATATTATGTGTTATTTTGCAGGTGTTTGAAAATAGTAGTTTGAAGTTAGAGCTTTCTGTTATTCACCTTGCATATTGTATCCATTTTGCATCTACTATCAATGAAACAACTACGAATTTTGAAATATTTGTATATGTTTGATTACATTATGTATATAATTGAACATTGCATTATGTAACGCCTCGAAATTTCCGAAGCAAGCCATTTAAAAATAATGGGCTTTGTTAAGGGTTAATTAATATAAATAAAAAAGAAAGGTGGGTTATGGACTAAATTAACCCCAATAGGCTAAGTTTTGATGGGTTTAAGGGCCTATAATCAGCCCTTAAACATGCATGATCAGCCCCTACCCTTCTCATTTGCAACCCTAACCCCCAACTTCTAGAGAGAGAAAGTAGAGAGAGAAGGTGAAGAAAACTCAAGATTTGGTGTTCCATTGTTAAAGGGATGAAGATCTTCGAGTTTGAGCTTTAAACCACAAGAAATGAGCAACAAATCAACGTAAGAATCGTCCTCCAAACACCTCTGTAGAACAGATCCGGATTTCTAGGGCTTTGGGTTCAAAAGTTTCAAAGAATCATATAAAAGTCACATTTTTACATATGAAAAGGTTTAAAAAGTTTAGAAATAATTTCATGGATGATAAACCAAGGATTTGGACGTAAAAAGTTAAGATTTTAGGTTAAAAAGGGGCTGGTTCGTCATTTTTATACATTCAGCGAAACTGTGAGCCCGATCAGCGAAACTGTGTGCTCTTCCAGCGAAACTAAGAGAATTCCCATCGAAACTACAGTTTTGCTAGTAATTTTGCTAGTGCCCAGGTTGACCAGTAGGACTTGCGAACCTAGGAAATTCCAACGAAAGTTGGGCGCACCGGGCAGCGAGACCGCCGTGCGAAACTGTTGGGCGAAGCTGGCAGCGAAACTGTCCGCAAAACTATCAACGAAACTGTCAGCGAACCTACCAGCAAAACTACCAGTGTAACTGGCAGCGAAATTGCATAGAAATTACCTATTTGAGTATTAACTTATGTTCAGGCTGTGTAGTGCGAATCTAGCCTAGAAAACTTAGACGAGAAACTATTTACTTTGACCAGGTGAGTTCTCGATCCCCTTATTTACAAGTTTTTCCATGTTTTGGGGCTATTATGCATAGTAAACATAAGATTTTCAAGAGGTTGTAACAAGAAAATAAATTTTTCTATAAGCACTATGATGGACTTTACTTATGTGGGTCTAATATATGATGATGGATCCATATTCATGAGCAGGCTATGCTCCTTGCAGTGTGGATCAATTGTCAGGGTTAGCTACCGTGTTTATGTGTATCGGCAGGGGTTGACATTCGTTGTCAATCAAGACGTTCGGGCTCTTGCTTTGTGCAAACCCGGTTTAAGTTGAAGTGGAAGATAATGAATGCATGAAAGAAAGATAATGAACATGTTTAATGGTGTGATACGTCGCAGGTAATGTTATATGTTATGATGTATGTGTGTTCATTAAAAGGAAGAAAAGTATATATTTTATCATGTTACTTAAAACTAGTACTCACTCAGCAAAGCTGACTTTTATGCATAATAGTTGGCAGGTAAATGCTGATGCTGAGAATGGCATGGGGGTGGAAGCTATTTGGCGTACATGATTTGACATTCCTAAATTATGAAATCTTGTTTTAACTTGAATAGTACAATGTATTTATTATATTGGAGGGACAAGTGTTTGTTCACATTATGATATGTTTTAAATGGATGTTTATTTAAATTCCACTATAAATATCATGTTTTAATGTTTTACGCTATGAATGACCAACTGTAAGCGTTCCGGGACGGGGCCTTACAAGTTGGTATCAGAGCCAAGGTTTAAGAGAAATGGGTAAAATATTTTCCAAACCTAAACTGAAAATGGGACCAAATAAAGGATGTCAGTCCAAGTAGCTATGTGCCATCGGGTAAAAGTTTTTAAGTAAACTGGTATTATGTGCGTGTGCTATTTGTTTTAAATGCTTGTAGATTTGAATATTGATCTGTGTTAGGATAGTGACTGCTTGGAATAGGAGGGCAAGGTAAGTAGTTAATCATACTTGGCCACTGTAATTAAAGACTTATCATACTTATAATGATCTAAGCAATTATCTTGAATGACCATTTTGGTTTTTAATCTTATAGGAATTAGATATTGCGGGTAGGAAATCTGGGAGAGCTACACGTGGACGTGCTCGTGGTAGTCGTACTACTACGCCACGTGTCACTAAGAGCAAAACTAAGGCTCCTGAGGTCGCACATGAGGAGCCAGGGATGCATAGTCACCAAGAGGACGAGGCAGCTACCCTCAAACCCAACATGATGGATTTTAATTCAATTTTTCTAATCCATGGTAGATTGGTAATTTTCTATTTTTCTAAAACACCTAGAACAACAATTTAAGCATATGGTACAAATGTTTCCTGCAAGTATTTTTAAATTTTCCTCATTTAATAAACCTATTCTAATTAAATATGAATTAATGCATATGATTAAATTCACTATATTAAGTATAACTTTATTTATATTAATTTAAATTAAAATTATATTTATATTTTTATTTATATTTTTACTATCTTTATCTACTATATAATACATAAAGAATAGGGAATATGATAATTTCATCACTATCGTAAGACGCGCCTCTCCCTATCCCTATTCCGTCCATTTCACCATTGTCTCCTCCATTCACTCCGGCGACCGCTACGCGTTCCCACAGACGTTGTCCTTTATGGTGAAGACAGTTTCGTCAGTTACCTCCATCTCCATTCAAATGTTCCTTGATGGTTACACTCCCTATCCTATTCACTCTGTTTTAATGCGTACTGCCGTCACCCCATTTACTCCGCCTCCATTCAATTACCACTTGATGTTGATATTAAAGTCCCGTATTCGAACCCCCTGTCTGATTCCAATCCCCACCCCAGATGTATATGTAGTCGGGGCTGCGACTGCGAATTACCTACATCGACTTCATTCTGACCTTATAAACTCAGGTAATTCTACAATTTAGTTTCCTATGGTTTGATTAATTTAGTTTCATGTGAGTTGATTTAGCATGTTTATATGTATATATGTGTGTATTGTGTTTACCGTATATATATGCGTATGTTTTTTCTTATATGTGTGTGGATGTGTAATCTATGTCATCTAATTATGCTCTGTCCCCAAATTAGCTCATTCATGTGTTTTGAATTGAAAACAGATACAAATATAATTAGCTTTTTAATGCTTGAATTAGTGTGGTAGTACTATAAAGGGCGTACCTGGTGCTGCAAAGAGCTCCCGCGTTTTCGCAGGGTCCAGGGAGGGTCCGTCCCATTTAAGGGAAGATGTACGCGGTCTTTCCCCCACATTTTGTGGGGAGGCCGTTTCCACGGATCGAACCTGAGACCTTCGGTCCCTTAGGAACAGCTTTTACCGCTGCACCAAGGCCCGCCCTCTAGTGCGGTAGTACTATAAGGATTGATAATGAGGCTGCAAACTGTTGTAATTATGTTGCCAAGAGTTGCATATGCATGCTACTCAGCTGCTATAAAATTCCATAAGCAAATGAACAAGATGGAAGTCCATTACATAGAAAACAACAATGAAAAGTTACAGCATATATAAACTATTTCATGTATATAATGCAAATTTTAAGTTATGCGGCAACACGTGGGGTTACTTCCTATGTGTTCAAATATGATAGTGTTCATAGCCAATGGAAGCACCATGTGGTACAAGTTAAGCATTTACCAGACTAAAACTAATCTAAGATGCTAAATGCTGGAAAAAAGGAAGAAATCTCTAAATCCACTGCAGGTATTTTTTTTGTTTAAATTTTGAGAACACTCATTTTTTGGTGGAAAAATGTTCATTTTTGTGTTGTCTTTTAGGTCATTAATTTGATTTTCATAAAATGGATTTGGCAGGGCTCACAAATCAAAACAACAAGCTAAAGTTTAGTCTGCAAGCTGTGGAACATCAGTTGCAACTTCGAGATGGTATCATTATATTTCCTTTTTGTTACAGAAGTCATTTTCGAAAACTTATGATTGGAGATCTTTTTTCTTTGTTATTGCCTTACACAATTTGGTCAACCTTATGATAGCTTTAAACGAGGATTTGACTTCCTAGGTGCTTCGTTTGAAAATTGACTTAACGCATAACGAACAGAGATGCTGCTAAGTTCTCTTAACTCTCAATCAGCCCACACATATACATGTACGTTGAATGGCCTAATATAACCTCAATTACCAACGTCGTAAAATTTTTTATATTATGTTTAGATGTTGCATACATGCGTAAGAAAATAATCTAAATTTTTTTGCTAAATATTTAGTATTTCACCTTTAAATTTGAAGATAACCTAAAATATCTACGTAGACTTTTTCATTGAATTAAAACATTAGGAAGAAGTGAAGAACTACACTTTTCTTTTGCTACATATTTAGTATATTGTCTTCAAAGTAGTATATAGACTGAAATATCTATATAGATTTTTTGTAGGATGAAAACATTAGGAAGGACTACACATTAAATGTTTTTTCTTCAAATGCATGATTGAAGTTGGTATCTATATATTGTGAACACTAGAATTTTTTAGACTTGCAATGTCTTTTGTATGAGTTTTTCGGATCTCTATTGAAGTCTATTTATAATCTACTGCATACAACTGCTCTAAATTGATAATGAGACATATTTTTAAGTAACTATTTTCAGTTCATTTTACTGCACTTACCTGTAACTTTTGTTGCATAAATCATGTTTATTGCCGAACTTCTCGATTTACAATTCAACCCTTGCAATATTGTATTCTATTTGGTGATTTGAGGGGGAGGGAAAACAATGCTTGAGAATTCAGGTGTCATCTTGTATAAAGATGTAGAGATAGGGTGTATATTAGTCACTTTGGTATATAAAATAAAGAGAGAACAAGAAACTGTCTTAAAAAATAACTTAACCTTAGATGTTCGAATTAATAGTTTTTAATTTGTTTTCTAACCAAGAAACAAGAAGACACAACCGGTAGATATTGCACAACTTGGTTTCATAAGTTACATATAATATTTTTATCAGTTCTAAAATTGACACTGTTATGTAATCCAAAGTCTTCTTTAATATGCATAAATAACCTAGGAAGTTGTCTTCTAAGCTTAGTTAAATTTTAAGAAAGTATAAATGAGTAGCTTAATTAACCTTGAAGCCTACTCACACATTCAAAACTGAATAATGTTTAACACGCCACTAAACTTAGCAGTTTACTATTCAATTAAAGAACTATCACTTAGATCAAACAAGTTGACTAAGTTTGAGCATTGGTAAATTAACTTGGTTCAAGCCAAGGAGAGCCCATCATATAGGCTATAGATAGAAGACTATTTTAACCGTAATAATAGTAGCTCCCTAGAAAAATATGGTGCCGTATGTTTTTATCAACAAAATACCAGATTTCCAATTTAAAAAGTCATTATCTTAATATAACCCACTCCTCGATATGGTAATGTATTTACAGCCCCTTATCAAATCTTTTTTAAGTTAGCCATTTCTTTAACCATTTCTTTAACCGTTCATCACATCACACTATTAATTAACAACATGTGAGGGCATGACTGAACTATCATTGGCTGATAGAGCAACTATTGCAAATATGTCACCTGAGTATGGTGTAACCATTGGCTTCTCTCTTGTAGATCACGTTATATTGTAGTACCAAACTAATATGGAGAAGTGATGATATTATAATTTATAAGCTTTCATTTTTGTATTCACATACAAAATTATAATTTTTGAATAGTACCAAACTAATATGGAGAAGTGATGATATTATAATTTATAAGCTTTCATTTTATGTTTGATGTATGTGTAGAGTTGCTGTAATCGGAGGTGTATTTTGTTCATGTCAAGATGCCAATGATATAGTAGTTATAAGAGTTTTTTGCTTGCTTGATGTTCTTATTTTATTTGGTTTTATTATGAATTAGAGAATTTGAGTTATGCCAATCCATACAAGCATCTTGCTGTAGATCCCTGAGTCAAGTTTTAGGTTGACTAATTGACCTGATATAGAGTTCTCTTTAGTTAATTTGTTTAAATGGTGGATTAGTTGCATAATATAGTATACTTACATTGTTTTATGTCAATAATAGGTATACTTATATTTCATTAATCATGTTTTTTAAAGGCCTATAATATGTGTTTTGTCATATTATTCATGCTTTTGATGTGGCAGTACATGAAAAGAAGGCATCTATGGATGTTTTACAAAAAGCCAACTCAATATTGCCTCAAGTAGTTATTGCTACTACAATATTGGCTCTTCTCTATCCACCCTCTTTCACATGGTTTACTATTAGCTTAATAAACACTTCCCTATTTTCAAAATGTCATTTCTTAGATATAAACATAGTTATTATTGAAAATATAAAAATATGACATCTTGTGGCTTTTGGTCACAATCGGTTGGTGAAGAAGACCAACTGACTTACTACTAAGCAAATATTTGGGACAATACGCGTAATTTCTCAAAGAAATAACTAAAGGTGAAATAATCAAATGGACCATCTGTATGATTTACTCTTTAATATGTTTGTTTCTATTATTTGGGGTAGGAGGTTAGCGGGTCAAAATGAGTTTGAATATTAAATCAAGTACTTTTTCTTGTATGGTCGGGTCAGGTTCACTTGAGAGTTGGTACTCCATTTCTAAGTTGATATGTAACTTAAATGATTGCACTACTTTTAAGATTCATTTACACAAAAGTTACTTGGTGGTTTATGGCAAGCTTTTGCATGATCAACTAACAGAATATGATGAGATTTAACCTTACATTAGATATATGTTGTGAGTCATGCAAGACTTTGCAAGTTTTAGTATTGTACATGTAGGTCTATTAGTGTATAATCAGTCACATTGTAATTTACATACATGTTGGTTTAATATTTATTCCCTTAATCACTTGGTTTCTCTATTGCTATACTTGCCCCTTGATGGTAGTCTTTCTATCTTGAAAGTTTCCATATGATATACATGCCTTTGAATTCTTTATAGATGTATTTTGCTTGATAAATTCCCTGTTCTCTTTTAAAACCAAGTCACTTCTTTTTTATACTTAGTTTTACTTGAGAAAACTATAATCAAATGTCAAATGTAAGAATATGTTAACCAAATAAGTCCAATTGCTTGCATAAACTTAGTCTTGCGTGAACACTATCTTAAATTAAAATGTAGGAGGTGTTTGGATGTTTATTGGAAAGGGATTACATGATATGGAATAACTAGAATCGATAAAATATAAGACAACTAAATAAGGCCAATTGCTTGCACAATTATAGTTTTGCCTGGCACTATCCCAATTAGAATGGAGGGGGTATTATACAAGTAAATTTATATTGATGCAAAACATTGTATTTCTTATTTAAGTCAGTATATTTTTCTTCTTTAACACTAACACATGTCACCACAACAAATTATCCACAAACATCGTATGCACACCATAATGCCAAACAACAATTACGATACGACAAAACAGTCACACCCGCTGCAACGCGCAAGCATTCCCACTAGTTATATATAATAGTAATTAGTAACTTTATTATGCATTAGAGGTTGTACAACATGCTTTAAGGGTTGTACCACTCTTTGTCTTATTTATTTTTAATTTTTAGTTTTTTAATTCAACCCAATATTTCTAGATATTTTACAATTTAGCCCAAATATATATATTTTTTTAACTTTGGTCCTTATACTATTTATATATTAAAACTTTACGTTTCACGTTTCGGTTTACATTTTACAAGTTAAACGTCACAGAGAGTGTGCGTGGTTTAGCATTTTTATGCTTATTTTTTTGCCATTTGGCGGCCGTCACAACGCACTGGTCCACGACTGACTTACTTATTGTTTTATATGTTTTATGTTTCATCTAACGGTGGTGTATCCTTAGTGTTACGTTTTCTCCAAGATCGGTTTTATTTTTTTGTTTTTCTGTACGTGTTTTTCGGCGTTGATGGTCGCTAACGGTGGTGTGACCTTTGGTGCTACTTGGCATGATTTTACGCCCTCGCAGCAATTCCAAGGGCTTAATACTAATTTAAACTAATTATTACATTATTAACTAGATACTATTTACCAAATATTTACATAGTTATAATAATAATGATAATAATAATAATAATAATAATAATAATAATAATAATAATAATAATAATAATAATAGTATACATATTTAAGCCTGGTCGAAAAAACGACTCAGTAGCACCCGAACATCACGCAAGCCAATTCATTATACATAATATATAGAAAGCAATAATAAATATTTATATTATCTTTATTATTTATAAATCATTTTAGGATGTCAAAATAATAAATTTATCTTATCCTTAATACAACTAAGGTTCGTATGATAATATTATGGTGAATTTAAATTCAATTTTTTTAATCTAGGATAGATTGGTAATTTTTTAATTTTTTTAAGACACCTACAACAACTATTTAAACATATGCTACAAGTGTTTTATGCAAGTGTTCACAAATTATCCTCATTTAATAAATTTATTCTAATTAATACATGAATTAATGCATATGATTAAATTCACTATATTAAGTATAACTTTATTTATAATAATTTAAATTAATATTATATTTATATTTTTCATTTATATTTTTACTATTTAAATTAAGTATTATATTATTAACTAAATATCATTTCCTAAATATTTACATAGTTATAACAATAATAACAAAAATAATAATAAGAATAATAATAATAATAATCATAATAATAATAATAATTACAATTATAATTATAATTATAATTACAATTATAATTACAATTATAATTATAACTATAATTATTATTATAATTATTATTATAATTATAATAATATAATCAACATTTAAGCTTGGCCGAAAAAGTTATTTTGTAGCACTTGCGCATCATACGGTTCAATCTATTATA
Organism: Flaveria brownii; assembly: GCA_018326445.1. Lineage (NCBI taxonomy): Eukaryota > Viridiplantae > Streptophyta > Magnoliopsida > Asterales > Asteraceae > Flaveria > Flaveria brownii. Next base: position 15,478 of record BJCN01335986.1, read on the forward strand.
CATAATATATAGAAAGCAATAATAAATATCTATATTATCTATACTATTTATAATGTATTTTAATATGTCAAAATATTAATTTTTTATTAAACTTAGGGCACCTATAGGATTATTATGGTAATATTATGATGGATTTTAATTTAATTTTTTAATGCATATGAATTCATTAAATTTAGTAATAACAACAACAACCACAACAACAAAAACAACAGCAGAAAGCCAGCAGCAGGCAAAGCATCAACAGCGGCAGAGACAACAACAACAACAACAAACAACAACATTACCAACAACACCAACACCAGCAACAGCAACAACAACCCAATGTACAAGTAACGTTTCGACATATTTTTTTTTAGAAAACAGATTTGTCAATATAATTTTTATCCATATGTACGGATTTAATACTAATGTACAATTAACCGAAATCAAGTGTTATAAATTTTAAAACTCGTGGAAAAACGCGGGTTCACACACTAGTTATACATAATTGAAATATATATAGTATTTTATCATGTCGCACTCTACTTAAAAAAATAAACACTTTCATTTCAAGGTAATACCAATTTAGAGCATTTAGAGTGTAATCTACAAAAAGATGTAAGTGTGTTTCCTATATTATATGGAATGGTTTTGAGTGGTTGTGAGTAAAGTAGAGAAAATGTTATTATTGATTGTTATATTTGAATAATCACTGTTTAATCCCTATAAATGTTTTAATATTTTTTAAACTGGTTGTGAGTGTATTAGAGAAAGAAAAAATAATAATAATGGTATAAAAATTATTATTTAATTAAAAAAATAATAATAATAATTTTTATTATAATTATATGTATAAAAATAAAAAATTCACTGTAAATACTTTTGAGTAATGGTAAATACTTTTACATGTTTCTTTGGAAAAAGAAAATTTTGACTTTTGAGTTAGGTGGACACTTTGTCCACATCTAAATTGTTGTGGTTTGTCATGTACACAAATCACCCATATGTATGTTTAGCCTATGTAATATAACTGTTCATTTTCTTATCGATTAATACAGAGATAAATTCCTGCTTGTTGACAACTTAAATTTATTTTTTTACGCAGTTATCTGCGTTATTATTATTTATTTATTATTATTTTTTTTAAAATAACTACTTTTATAAGGTACCATAATCTATAATACATGCTGTTGTCCGCTCATAAGCATAAAATCACTGTTTTTATCCAATCAAATGGCACAAGATTCTAGAAATGCTATTCATTGCCTTTTTCAATTAACTATAGGTAACTATAGGCAATTCACAATCATTTTAGTTTGTTTTATACAAGAAAAGATGAAGCACTCATAGGACCTTTTTAAATAGGGTCCTAGTACGCCCTAATGATATTTGAACACCTTGTTTACGATCCGTAAGGGTTTTGACAGGCCGTAAGCACTGTGACTAATCAAATCAGTCATTCATAATATTAACGGCCCGTATCCTCCATTACGCTCAACTTAGATCACGGTCTGTTAGCCTTATCACGACTTGTTACTGTACCAACAAACGGCCCGTGAAGGACTTCACGGGCTTTATTTTTCAATGCTAATTATTTGATGAGACATATTATTTCTCGATTTTTGTGTAATTTTATATTTATTACATTATTTAATATGATGTAATATTTCTCGATATTCGTGTTAATTATGTGACGGGATGCAATATTTCATATCTAATACTATATAAACGTTAGTTTATAAATTCATTTCATAAAATCATTTTTACGATAAATCGTACATAAAATACAAATTCAACCGTGTTATTTGAAAGATTTAACGTTACGATGTCTATGTGGGATAGTGTGACAACCCGAGTTTTTCAGATTAGCATCGTACCAGTAGCTAATCTTTCCCCGATATTTTAAATAAATCAATTTTTTTCTATTTACTAGTATTGAGTAATAATGATTAATGTTACAATTAGTATTATTATTTTAATAATGACAACTAAAAAGTAATTGATTTAATTGTACATTAGGCTAAATTAGGGGGCTATTATGTAAATTACCAATATCAAGTTATCCTATAATAACCAACCCATTCCTCCCATACGGTTTCCACACCCGATCTTCCTCTCCATTCGCGTAAACATCAACAAACCGAAGTCCTACACCATTCGAGCCTTCATCTTCCTCCGGCGAAACTCCTCCTCGATGGCAGCTTGTGTAAGGGTTTCCGCAGCCGTGCAATCCCTCTCTGGCACCCATCTTTCTCTCGGCAAACCCTCCTGTGGCGACTCCCTTCTCGGTGACGGCGATCAAGTGAACCGGTAGCCACGTACGATGATTGAACCCACTTCGTATTAACTCGGTATGACTCATCGTACATTATTCATGTTTGTTGCGTTATGATATCGCGTTCGGGTTTTTGGATTTCGGTTACCGCGTATGTTAGAGTTATGATGTCGCATGCGGGTTTTTGGATTTCGGTTACCGCGTATGTTACGTGCAGATTTTAGGGTTGGCCTAGGGGTAATCGGGTTCATTCATTTGTGTGCATGGTGTATGTATGTTTTGATCTTACGAAGTGTTCATGTGTGTGGGTACAAATGTATGTATATATATATCGAATTGTATGTATGCTCACTGTAATGTTGGGTGGATGCATGCGTATGCATGTGTGTTTATTGCTATGTGTGCACTGTGGTGTGTTTGGTGTGTGTGAGTGTGTTCTGTGAAACCGTGAGTGTGTGTGTTTCCTTAGTGTGTGTGTGTGTGTTTGATTTGTGTACCTTGGGTGTGTGCTTGTTTGTTGTGTGTGGGTACCGTGGGTGTGTGTGTTTTTTTTTTGTGTGTGTGTGTACCATGGGTGTGTGTTGGTGTTTTGGTTGTTGGGCGTATGGGGTGGGGGTGTGACTGTAGGCTACATGCATTATGTTTATGGTTAGTTGTTCATGCGTCTGTTTGTATGCATGCATGTGAGTTAGTATACATGTTGTGCATTAATGCACATGTGGTTGTGTTTGTGTTTGTGTTGTGTTTATGTTTTTGTTGTGTTGAAATAGTGCATGGGTTGATGTTCATGGTATGTGTGTATAATTTATATATGTGGTGACTTGTATATTAGAGCATATATATATATACACACAAGTTATATATATGTTAGTACATGCATACATATGTGTCTTTATTTTTAATGGGTTAGCACATGTTATGGGTGGGTGTTATATGTGATTGTGTATTATATATAATGTATATGATGAAATATAATACTAAGCATACGTATAGGGTGTGAATAATGCACATATATTTCATGAGCGTGTCAAAGGTTATGTATAATATTGAGATATAAAAGTGTATATTTGTATAATGTGGTATGTGTATTACGCATGGTCATCACGTGTTAAGATAGATGGGATATATATATATATATATATATATATATATATATATATATATATATATATATA
>BJCN01336014.1:0-10173 GCA_018326445.1 Flaveria brownii
AATCATTTATGTCTAAAGTAGCAAGAGTGTCATTTTGTCTCAGATTAGACACAAATGGATCCCATTTGTCTAGCAGACCATCAACAAAACTAGAAACTTTGTCTTCCATAAATGTGGTCACACCATGAGTATGCGTTTCACTCATCAAATGATAGAACCGATCAATGATATCATCTAAGATCTTATTTCCTATAGGTGAGAAATTATCAAACTCCTTTTTGAGAGCTTTAGCTTTCAGCGCCTTCAGGGTTGCATTAACATCATATCTCTTTTCTAACACCTCCTACAGCTTCTTCGACTGCTTGTTTTTAGAGAATTAATGGAATGTGTCTTTAGGTATCGATTGAGTCAACAGTGCATATGCTTTCTTTTCAACATTATGTTGAACTTTCTGAGCTTCATTCATACCCCCACAAAGTCAACTTCACCCCATTAGCACTGACTGGTGCAGTATAACCAGCCTCTATAAATGTCCAAAGATTTAGGTCAACACCATTTAAGTAGATCTCAAACCACTGTTTCCACTGAAGATACTCATCCAACATCAACAACTTCGGCGGTTTGTTGTGATTCCCTATCTCATTCTCCAGAAGAAGAAGATTCTGGATATGTGAGTCTTTCCCGGTAGTAAACGTAGCAAACTGATCTTCCATTGCTTAAACTTTAACAAACTTGAGACAAGACAGATTAACTTGTGCGATTGAGCAAGGCGACTGGATCAATCGTGCGATTGAAGGATGCGAATGAGTTCAATCATGCGATTGGATTCAGTCGTGCGAATGAAGAGTACGATTGAGGTCAACCGACTGGAATAGCTTAACCGTGCAAATGAACTATGTGAATGAACTATGCGAGTGAACTATGCGAATGAGTCCAGTTGTGCGATTGAACTATGCGAATGAGATTCAGTCGTGCGATTGAGCTAATCGTGCGACTGAGGCTGCTGTGGTTTGAAAAAGTCGAATTTTGAACACTTTGACACAAAACACGGTTTTTCACGAACCCTAATCTGTCGTATGTTGAAAAATCGAAACTTTAACACCTGCACTCGTCAAAAACATGTTTTTGAAGCAAAAAGTAGATCTTTTGATTGAAAACGTTAATTTTAACACCAAAACTAATCGAATCCACGCAAAATCACGAACCAAAGCTCTGATACCAATTGTTAGGACCGTTTTCGTACGGAGTACTAACGGATTCTGCGTGAGACTAGATCAAATAGCGCGGAATTCTATTTGATTGGCGATCCAATCAGTGAGAACGAACAACCCGATCGATCTAACGATGAAGCAAACGTTAAGAACGAGTTGGAATCGATAAGGAACGAACTATGAACTTGGATGGACGAACTTTGACGCTCTGGACGGGTAAGGTGTGATAGTATTTGAAGTATTCTGTTTTTTCACGAATTATGTGGTATTTATAGGTTTTTAGTGTCCATTCGTATGACTGAACCATTAGCATGGTTCAGTCGTGCGACTGACTCATGCGTCTGACTCATACGAACGACTGAAGGTTCAGTCGTGCGACTGAGTCAATCTTATATGTCAGTCATACGACTGATCCAATCTCCTGGTTCAGTCGTGCGACTGACTCATAAGTATGGTTCATTCGTGTGTATGGTCCATAAGTATGGTCCATTAGCATGAATAACCACTTGACTAAACTGAACACCTTTATGAATCAATATTGACTCAGAACTATGTGCAACAACCTCAACCTATATATAATGTTCATCAATATAAGTAATACCGATTACAATATGAATATGATATAAACAAAGACAATTCAAAATCAAAACTCATATCATATTTCATTAAACATTTTTAATTACATATGTGTAAGAAATGAAAGACATTTACATTGAAGAACATAAACTTAGAACAATGTATTAACAAAAAATATGAATATTATGATAATTTATTCTTTATTTACGTCTCATATTCGGTAACAAATTATATAGAAATTAATAATTTATAATGCAGGCACTAAAATTTCACTAGATGCAATTGACGTATTTTGGAAGAAACTTGATAAACTTAAACCGTCATTTATAGTGGATGAAGAAGTCGATATTAAAGAAGAGATGGACGCGTGAAACAATAAATAATGACACAACGTACCGCTGCAAAATTTAGTTTGGTGGAAAAATAAAAGGAATTGTGTATCCATGAAAAACGAACAAGAAATCGTCTGTTGTTCAAATAGATATTCGTGGCCGTCCAACGTTAAAGGTTCAACATCAAAAGCATGACACTTAACAAAGTACGTGTGACATGCCGAGACATAGCTTATTTATTGCATCTCATGTTACCGGAAGAACAAGTTCAGTGGTTAAGACTCAGAAGTCCGCCATGCAACATAGTCGTTCAACGTCTTCTAAAGTGAAATGAACATCTAATAGTATCAGAGTATCATAAAATACTAATGAGTTTTCATTGATTGTTGGAGATCAACAATTAAACAATATAAACAGGTTAAAAATCAAAGTCCGTCCATCTTTCATCAGTATATTTCATGTATACGAGATGTCCTACCCAATGAGAATTGTGGTTTTCGATCTATAGCTTTAGGTTTAGGGTTTAACAAGAATAGTGGATTTATGTGCGGCAACAACTTTTAGACGAATTGGACAAACACGAATTAGAATACAGAAAATTTTTCAATACTTTGTACATCGGACAGTATAATGACTTACATCACACCTTAAATTGGCAATGTGTGAAACCTGCACCATAAGAACATTGAATGATAATGTTGTATACATAAATAATGGTTGCTCAAAAATTTAGTGTTATTCTTCATTTATTAAGTAGTCACGGTTGTCAAATATTTTTTTCTTATGGGCTCATGCGAGAAGTATGATGTCTCATCATGCTGTGTTGATTGTTCATGTAAACAATAACCATTTTTATCAATGTTAAGTTAGAAGAAGATTATCTGATGCCTACATTAAGTAATATTTGGCTTCTTAATCCAAACGTGTGTACTGCATAATGTATGCTTCGTATCTCGTAATATAACGTAATAATAGATAATAATCGTGAAACCCTAGCTTATATAATTTTTTTAAATGAAAACATGTAATATTTGAATTATATATTTTATACGTTTTTTTATATTTTTTTATTGTCTTCGTATCTCGCGATTTAATAGTTAATTTTTAAATTTTTATTTAAAATAGTTTAACAATACAAATTAAAATTTTTCAAAAATTTAAATTCAAATCATTTAAATTCAAACAATAACTTCAAACATTCAAATTCAAATTTTTCAAAAATTCAAACAATTATAAAAACAAAAATTTTTAACATTAAAAGCTATACGCCGCTTAAACGCGAGACCTCTATACACGCGTATAGGGCTTTATGCTACGTATAAGGGGGGGTCTTTGTTTTGTGTCATACGCTGTTGTTTTATAACTATTATATTTATATTTGTCTTGCTATGCAGATATGTCTTTCAATTCAGAGATTGAGGCTGACATTGTTGATGTTATTGCCGATCATCCTTGGCTAAAATTTGAGCCCGATACCATGGAGTGCGCTAAGTGCTTGAAATTCATACGGATGAAGATTGGCCGTCAAAAAACCGTCAATTCAGAGGTGATGGACGAACTCGGAGAGCGTGATAGACTTGCTGGTATTATTGGAGACGATACGCCGTGGAGTCATTTATTAGAGATCGTATTCTTGCCATCTTACCGAGAGTTGACAGTGGAGTTTTTATCCATCTTTACTAATATTCTTCCTCATGAGATGGAGGAGGACGATGAGCGTTTCGAGATTCCGTTTAGGTTTTATGGATATCCATATCAGATGTCCATAGAGCACTTTAGCGTTCTCCCAAGACTTTACTATTATAAGTCAGAGATTATTACCCCTCTATTCACCGAGGGTAATACTGAGATTGAGAAGAGTCGATTGAGAAGAGTCGATTGAGAAGAGTCGATTGAGAGATTGGTAGCCTCAGATTGTCGTAGGTTCGTTTCAGAGGACTAAAGTAGGGTCACTGGCATTAGAGATCCTCTCATTAGTTACTTACATCGGATGATCGCCACATCAATCACGGGATGTGGCAAGTGTCGGGAGTGGTGCACCATTCCCGGCTTATTTTACTTGTATTGTTCGCTTACGGGGACCAGGTGCAACCTTGTGAGATGTTTGGGGGAGTATTTTGCTTCGTATCATCATATCCATGAGCGAGGAGTTATGTATGGCGGAGTTTACATCATGTTGATTGCTCGAGCCTTTAGTTATACTCATCGACATCTTGGTGGCGTATCTCCGCCGATCGAGCCGGTGAGATTAGATCGTTGTATGCTGTTCAGCATGCATATTATATGCTAGTTTCCGAGCGGTATACAATTGTCTATTCGACCCGGGGAGATCTGGCAGGCGGCACCCATTCAACAAGTCGACGTTGATGATCCGCGGCAGTAGCAGGAGCATCCCTCGCATGATCATCCACCGCACGACTAGCCGTCGCATGACCAGTGGTCACCTCAGCCACAGTTTCCTCGACACATTTATAAAGATGTGAGGCTGCATGCACGTATGAAGACATTTATGCAGAAGGTCACTGCGAGTTTAGGGGAGTAGGGTTATCAACTCGATCGAGTTGAGGATCTTATGGATTGGCGCGTTCAGCTCGAGATTGCGCGAGCACGTTCTACTGGTATTGATCATCCGGAGTCGTCACCTCCTCGACATTACCCAGACTCGTTGTAGTTTTTATATTATTAGAAGTGTAACTTTTATTTTGTTATGTATTTAAAAACTTTGTTATTTATATTATCACTTTATATTAATGTTTGTATTATATGTTTTATCGGTTAGTTAATTTACAAAAATAAGTAAAATTATTAAAAAGGACGTAAAAATAAAATAAAACTATTCGATGCAAAATTATTTATATATTCATCGGTTAAGAAAATTACAAGAAAACAACAACATAATATATAACTAGTTGATGTAAATTTATTTGTTTATTTATAACAAAAATATATGTAAAAATAACAAAAAATAAATAAATAAATGCCCTTAACCTATAGGCCGTGAATGGGTCTATATGCGGCGTATATGTTTCACATGCGTATACGATGAGTTAGGGCTAAAAAAATGAAGCCATATGTGACATATGGGTCCATACACCGCGTATAGCCTCCGCCGACATCGAAATGAAACCTCTTCTGACAGATTGATGTCGGACAATATTTAATGTCCTATACGTGGCGTATGGATCCATACGCCACGTATAGGATGACCGGTGTTGATTTAAAAAGTTGAGGTGTCCCAATTTCCACTCCCTTATTAATATTATTAGTAATTAATGAGATGATTAAATAGCAGAGTGAAGCAAGAAAAAATTGATGAGATGGAATACAGTGCAACCATGTGTCTCCTCTAATTATCATTTTATTAGAGTAGAAACATTAATCAAATGATAATTTAAACTAGGGTACTCATTTGTTGAATATCGTATGTGAGATCAAGCTCCCGAAGAGAATCAGATTGGTTTGGGTTTCATACCAACCAAATGTGCATTCATCCGAGCTTGTAGAATTGGATATACATCAAATTGTGATTTTATATGATCAACTAGTGGTGTTGTTAAGGACGACTCATTCACCATGTTTAATCAATGATAATAACACAACGCAAAAAGAAAAAAGATTAAAACTTTGACCGTGCGGTTTAGAATCAAAGCATGTGAAAAGTATTAAAACGAGAACACACATACATGTTATCCTTGACTTAGCTTAACACAATATAGGAACCAAACGTTGCTTGCGGTAATATATCACACCTCCAAACAAACCGTTGACGTCTCATTGTCAATGCTACCTCCGAATGCAGAGCACTTGACTCGACTTGGGCTGTTGGCGGCCCAACCCGACCCAATTACAACAATTGTTTCATGACCCAATTAAAATATAATACATAAGAAGCTCACGTGACCCATTAAGACTAATAAATAAACCGACCAATTATTCAAATAACCATTTCGGTAAATACTTTTTTACCACCAACACCTAGAAAAAAAAACTCACCAATTACCCATAGGAATAAGAGATTAATAGGGTTTAATAAATATATCAAACACCATAGGTGCTAATTAAAACATGCAAACATACAATACAAACATAGGATAGCCAAAGGCAAAGCTATAGTAGTTTTACTCTAAGTGGTTTCCCCTTCAAAGTTCTAGCTATTAACTTTATTTCCTATTCAATACGAATTTAAATACAGATCTGAACTCATATAGTAATTGTACTATTAAAAATGTTCTTATTAAATGTTTTAACTTATAAAAATAACGATGTGGTGCCTATGTAGTGCACTGCTGGGGTGAGGCATTGTATGTATCTCCACGTAAGATATAATATAAGTACTAAAACCCTCAAACCATTCCTATTGTTATAGAATTATAAACTGTTAGGGGGTTATCTCCTATATTACATCTTGCTTGGAAAGATACTACCAACAAAATGCCACATCACCAAAGTTACAACACATCGGAGTCCCGTCATCAATTTACCAGTTAAAAACATTTTCCAGCCACAAAAGTGCCTAATTAGAACACTTTTACACGTACAATTACCTAATGGAACAAAAACAGTATGTTGCGTTAATTGTCACACTTATGAAGGTACCTGCCATTTACAGTGTAAAGTAAGTACAACAACAACAGTTGGAAGAGAAAATCATTACTAAGTATACAAGAATCCAACTAGATGTATAAATCTAGAATAACAAGTTTGGGTGTCAAAATCAAAAGGGTAACTTGGAAAAGATGGAGCGTAATTCATTATTTGCAGCCATAAGACTAACACATGTGCTCGTCCTTAAATGGTTGGAATTAAACATTGATGCTCCAGTCATACTCATTCTAACAATTTGACATTGTATTGCAGAATAAAAACTCTAGATTACAGTGGCCAAGAATAAACATACCAAGTAAATTTCATCTCCTGTAGCATATTTTCCAGCATAGCTCGCTAATAGCTTCTCAAGTGCTGCAGGAGTGATAACATAATAGGTATTTGTTTTTCTTTTTTTGCATTAAATTGAACTTCTTGCATTCAGTGTTAATAATTTCAATCTTGCCCTCTCTTTGGCAACCGTGAGAACCCAGCATGGGGCCAGTGAAGTGCTTCTGAAATGAAACTCACAGGCCCTACCAATAGGACCACGTAAAACTGCAGCTTACGTAGGGCTCGTGGCCTTCAAGGTGCTAAGGTAGAATAGGGTTGTTCACGAACCGAACCGAACCGAACGCAGGCTCGCTCGAACTCGGTTCGTTTTCAAACCGAGCCGCTCGGTTCGGTTCGAATTTACAAATTCAAGCGCAACATCTTGCTCGAACTCGGTTCGGTTTACAAACGAGCGCTCGGTTTTGCTCGGTTTCGCTCGGTTCGAATACACACCCACGCACACACAGAGTACACACCCACGCACACATCGAATTCGTACATACATACACGTTACAGTAGCATACACATGTTTCACCAACAGAATCCGAACATAACCGCAACAACAGAACGAAATGACAACAAACGATTGCGAGTCTAACCTTTGAACATGTTTACGGGGATCTTGGTTGCAGCTAGTTTCCACGACGGGGGAGGGGCTGTCAAATTCAGAAACGAGAAGCACGACGGCAGCAGGCTCACTGCTGGGGCAATTCGCGAATGGAGGAGAGGGTCGTACTGTGGTAGCGACGGAAGTGGGGGCTTAGGGTTATGGTTTCATAAAATGTGTATATATATTTTAGATAATTACTCAACACCCCCTCAACTTAGCTTGATTGACCAATTAACCTAAACTATTTATAATTAGGGTTTTTGTTTTTTTTATTAAATAAATAAAATAGAAATACAATTAAATAAATTAACATATATATAATATATAAAAACTAAATTAAAAATAATTCGAGTGAAACCGAATGAGCGCCGAGCGAGCTTACATTTGCTCGTGCTCGGTTCGTTTTAGAACCGAGCCGAAATCGAACGAGCAAAATTCCGAGCATTTTTCGAACGAGTTCGAGCGAGTTTCGAGCGTCGAGCTTTTTGAACAGCCCTAAGGTAGAATCATGTAAGAAGCTGGATTTGAACATGACCCTCTGCTAGAAAGGAACCAGGTGGTTACATGCCACCGAGCCACCCCACCCTATCCCTAAAAGTTCAATCTTGCCCTTTTGCCCATTCAATTCAATTAAATTTGAACTTCATATTTACTTAAGCCACATAAGTTTATTATTAAATGATTCTAATTTCTTGTAGCACTTGGACAACATACATTTGATCACTAAAGTAGGACGTTCTGCTATAAGCGGACCCATGCTTGGCATGTTAAAGGACCATAGTATAATGTTATACTTGGATATCACTTCGAATATTCACACGCATACAAAAATCAGAGATCTTTATCCTTACCCACTAACCCTTTTCTGATATGATATTGAGCCCAAGGAATCTTCTCGTTAGGACTAACAATTTCCCCAATGTAATTCTGTTAAATTTGAATGGGTAAAATTGGAGTATTAGAAAATAATTGCATGATGGGATAACAAAAACAGAACATCACCACAATTTTCTACTCACAACTAAAACCATATTCTGAAGAGGCTGAATGCTGGAAGAAACAATACTTGCAACCTAGCACAATGCAGACAGAAGTAAAGAAAAATGAAAAATGCATATATAAAGCCAAACTGTCTACGAGCCTGTAGTGCTTTGGCAATTGGACAAAGTTAACTCATTGTCAATTTGCATGGAATTGAATCCATTGCCATATGAAAAAAATATATATGAGATGCAACTCATGTACCTGATAATTTATTGGCTTTCTCAAAAGATCTTGAGGCAACAAAGGACATTGTGGATATTTTTCTTCCAGATACTATAAATGCTAGTATTAGAATAATGATTGACCCGCATGGCTACCATTGGTTATATAAATTATATGAGAAGGAGCTGAATAAAGAATAAATATAATTTACTCACTAATAAGATGGCATAAGAATCTGAAACTACAATACTGCCATCCACCAGTGCAGGCACATAACCCATGGGATTGACCTTTAGAAGTTCTTTATTTCAAAGTTTGATGTGAGAAATTAAAATTCTCTTGGCACCTTCAATTATAAGTCTCTTTATATTGCAAATCTAATTACCAAAACATGTTACCAACTGGTCTTTGGCCAAGTGGTACCAAAGGTATCCGCTATCTAATAGATCATGGGTTTAATCCCCACTTGTAGTTAATTTAGATGAGAATGAAAGTCCATCTTTAACAAATGCATTATGTGATTGTCTTTGAAATTATAGAAGACTAATACCATCATGACATGAAGATAACAGGGATTTTTATGCTAACGAAACATTTTTTAATGGGGCGTTACAATAATGAAAATTTTAGCTGAAACAGCTAATTAAGGTTTCAGGAAACCACAAACCAAACTGGCTAGGTTTTGGTTTGAACATATATATATTCTTTTTGAAAAATGTTTATATTGTTGTAAATTTTAACATGTTATATTACGGTTATAAATAATAGAAGACATAATTTAGTTCCAACAAATGGGATGAAAAAGAGGGTTAAAAACATGTTTCAAGCCCCAAAGTTGCCGGACCATAAATCTTATTATGAACACCCCAAACATCTAAGAGCATTCACATTTGGGTCTTCATTTCTCAACATTTTCTATTTTGCATCTCCATCAAAAAATACATCTCTATCTCTATCTCTAATTTAGAGTGTTACAAAAAGTTACTTTCGGAATTTAAAGATCCACTGTTCATTGTCTTTATAAATGTTTGTGAGTACCTAAGAAAGAAAAACAATAATAAAATAAGGGCTTTTCTGCACACACCGCTCATTTTTGAGGGTATACCACCTCAAACGGTCACGGTTAGGGCTAACCGTGACCTTTAGGTCGGGTGTAGGACCTTGCGGTCACGGTGAGGCCTAACCGTGACGTTAGGTTCTCGGGATCATTGCAATTATTGGATGTGTAATTAATGGGGTGACAGTTAGGGTTTTGTAGGTGCAATATGTCACGGTTTGGCCAAACCGTGATATTTTGTACATGTTTTTTAAATTTTTTAAATTTTCTTTTTATTTTTATTTTATCAAACGGTTAATCTAATCGTAACATACGAGTTTGTGT
>BJCN01336036.1:9262-19533 GCA_018326445.1 Flaveria brownii
GATTGTTGGAGACGAGTGGGTCCACCACTATCGAATCGGTGAATGAACTTAGACACACACACTCACTCGCATACAACAGCCCCATAAATTATCTCTCGAATCACAACCATTTTTTTTAATATTTACTTTTATATTCTATTATAATCACTTAAAATCATTCTTTAAAAAAAAATACAATCATATAATTTTATAGAACATTAAGTGCTCTTAGAGCATTCACATTCCGTTCTTTAAAAATATATGAGTAGAGTCTTTAAATTATATGATATGGTTTCGGGTGGTTGTGAGTGAATGAGAGATAAAATATTACTATTCATTTGTAAATTTAAAGGTACACTGTTTAACTCTTATAAATTTTTTATTATTTTTAAAAGTGATTGTGAGTGAAGGAGAGAGAAAAAATAATAATAAAGGTGTTAAAATTATTATTTAATTGAAAGAAGAGATGAAAAATAGTTATTTTTAATATAAGTATAAGAATAAAAATAAGGAATGTGATTTGAATGCTCTTAGATGCAAACAATGAGATGTGAGTATGTGAGGACTCTGCTTTTTATATAGCACTAGGGTGTTGATCATCAAAAGATATTTAGTCTAATAGTACTGAGTTGTTAAAGCGCTACACAAGATGACAAAGTCCGGATATTTTTCGTTTGTGATCACTGATATATGTTGTATGTTTGTTGAAAAAGATTTTTACCAGGGAAACTTGTTTTTGGCCGTGTTGAATAGATGACTTGACATAGATGTAAGATCTTTTTTATTTAGTGTAAAATCATATATGATAACATGAAAGAAATATTTAAAGAGAAAATTATCAAAATGTTCTTTTAACCATGTTTTTTTTCTCTAAATGTCCCTTTCGTAAGTTCATCCTACGAACTTACAACCGACCGAATTTTCATAAGTTCGTTTTGAAATTTCGAAATGACCCTATTTAAACTTACAACCGACCGAATTGATCAAAGCATTTTGAGAATTTTCCCATATTTAAACCACCTAAATGTTAAAATTCACCGGCCCTTATGTGCCCCTTAAACATTGGTATCTTATTTATGAATCTAAAATTTTCAAAATCAAAACATTTACCGACTTCCATCATGAAACTGAAGATAGATTTGTTGGTATTTCTTCAATGAATCGTATTTTGTTTTAAAAACTAACTATTGTTCTGATGTTCTTGGTACTAACAGAGATGGGTGAGAAGCAAAGAATATTCGTTAAGACATCGATTATTAGGGTTTGTGTACTTGTGTGTCCCTAATAGAGTTAGTTGAGTTGAGAACTAAAGGTGATTGAATAAACATTAATAAAAACGACCAGGAGTCGAAAACGAGCCTAAGGGTATATATAATAGATGGATTTCCTTCTCCACAATTTATCACTTGGGTCAACTTTTTTAAAATACATGGACATTTGGTGATGAACCTTACATATAAAAAGATAAACCACGTGGGATCACCCGACCCTAACATTAGCTATATGGTTCCCGTAGATATGTACCTCTTAATTTGAAAAGGTTTAAGTTTTATTGTAAGCAAATGATATAGACTTAGAAGTAGGCTTAGTGAGTGTAAGTTATCTTAAAAAAAAAAAAACTAGAGTATTAATCTTGTAAGGCTGACATGTTGAAAGATTTTAAATTGATGGTTTAAAAATATGAGCCTAAACAACAACTATATATTGATATTTGTATCACATACATCAATTTTAACCTATAACACTTAAAACTTGTGTCGTCTTCTAAGTCCTTTCGTTGGAAATTTATCTGTGAATAATTTTCACGTTTACATGATGTGAAAAGTGTCATTTTTGTTAAGTATCAGTGTAGATGTATTTGTTAGTTATATTTCTAGTTTGTCTAGTTATAGATTTCATTTTTAAAATTTATTTATGTAACTATAACTGAATAACTTGATTAAATTAGTAAAATCATCTTTTTCATAATTTAATATAAAAAATATATATATTAATGATGAAACAAAAGAGATGGTTCAGTAAGAATAAATTACTATTTGCATTATTGATATTTCTCAAAACTAATTGGTTGCATCTAAAGTTTTAAAACATCATTATATGTCATGACTTTTCATTTTTTTCACTCGTTTTAATCCAAAATGCTAACACCATTTGTTCTTTATATTAAATATTCTATAAAAGAACTAACCTTCCATTAAAACTCAAAAAATTTATAGGACCCAACCACATCTTTTAACCATAAACATACTTTCTTGATTTTTTATCGTCACCAAACACCCCCACCAAAACACACACACTATCTCTCTCATCTCTTCATCACCACCTCTACCACACTCAACCATCACCACCATCAGAACTGTCGAATACCACAACATCACCACAAAACACGCACACGCTCTCTTTCACCGTCACACACACATGCTCTTTCTCTCTCTCTCTCTCCTTCACACACACATGTCTATGGTGGTGGCGATGGGGGCTATGGTGGTGGCGGTGACGTGAGCTTGTGGTGGTGGTGGTGGCGGCGGTGTTTGACTGTAATGGTGGTGGTAATGGGTACCAGTGGTGGTGGTGATGGAGATTAGAGAGGAGAAAGAAAAAAGAATGGATGTGTGTTTGATGTGAGAGATTGGTGGGTGGATCTTAATAAATTTTTTTTGTTTTTAAAAATTTTATAGGTTATTTAGTCTTTTCATAAAAAAATTTTAATAAAAAAAAACAAACGATATCAACATTTAATATTCAAATAAATGAAAAAATGAAAAGTCAAAAACATAATGATGGTTTTTTAACTTTAGGTAATATAATTAGTTAGTTTTAGGAAATATTAGGGATAGAAATAGTATTTACTATTTAAGTAATTACATTCTTGTCACTTGAGTTGTTACCCAATTAAAAGTGCAAAACCTCTTTTTTTACTTCAAAAAGATAAAGATATTGGCATGATATAGCTGAAAAGTAGTATAATTTACTATTAATAAATGTAACTACAATTTTTATATTACTAACGATGGTATCCTTATCTCAATCCTTAAAGAGAGGATATGAACTTTTAGTTTTTGAAACAGCATTACTTTTCCTAAGAAAGTTGTTAATTATTTATATTCTCATGAAGACAATTTTACATATGATTAGCAATAATCTTCATCAATGGTCCACAAGTGAAAGTTTGATGTTCAAATTCGTATTTTCTAGCTCAAATTAGTGTTTTGGATCGATCAACACAAATAAACTTGTTTTAGAAAAGAAAAAAAAAAAGATGAAATCATGAAATACTAACCTAAGTTTTTATATTTTCAACAATAATCCAAGGTAACATAAACTATGCCAAACTATTTAAACATTGAGAACCTTTACCACAAGATAACAGGGCCAGGCTAGCCCAGCACAAACTTCTGAACCAAACAACATATGGTGCAGGATGCCACAGATATAAAGCAACCAGTTGTGGCTAAGCCTTCTGTGTGTTTACTGCAATAACTTTTTAAATCCTAAAAGATATGAACACATACATTCCTTGCCTTAAAAGCAAAGTTTATCTTACAACAAAACCAACAGGAGGTCGAGTGAACCTCATACATCATCTACCTGCAACAGATGAGTTCAAATTTTGCATACAAGTATCATCGCGCCATTATAAACTAATACAGCTCACCTTCTTCTAGACCTTGTAACTCTCATGGCTCCAGCATGAGATTCTGCCTTCACTGATGCAGTACTAGTTTTCTTAGCTCTCTGCTTTGCGGTTCCTGTAACAATATCACCAGAAACTTGTGACCAACTATTCAAAATAGCGTTACATCATATTATAATGATATCGCTTTCACAGTACCTTTGGGAACAAATGCAGGAGATTGGACCTCATCATCACACGGTTCGGACTGAATAACTTGACTAGATGCTTGTGAACATTCTTCAAATTCCACAGGTTTTGACGGGCTTTCATCACTAGGAACATCACTAGTTCCATCCATTGAAGGATCCATGACCTCACCATCTGTATCATAATCGATGAAAACCAGCATTTTTATATTGATCTTAATTGACTAGAATTTTGATTTAATCTAAACTTCCATTGTACAAACCTTCAGCGGCCTCAGACTTGCCACTTTCCTCTTGAATATCGTTATCCAGAGTAAAGTTTTTCATGGCATCAGTTTTCTGTTGATGAGCAGCTGCATTTCTTGCTGTAAGTTCCTGTTCCTTTTTATCAATGTGAAATTTGTCGATTTTCCCCTCAAATTCTTCAATACATGACTTCAGTTCTGGTTTGGCAAACTTCTTACCCTAAAAGAGACAAAAAGCATGAGATGTAAATCATGTTTAAATTTTTTTTAACATGAACCATGGAAAATGCAACACTCATGTAGCATAGATCAGAAACGGTACCTTGTTTATTATGCTTCTAAAATGATCCATCACAGCATCATTCGATAAAACATGTTCATAAACTTTGAATAATTCTATCAACTTCTTAATGCCTTTGTCAGTAAATGATAGCTGCGAGAGACAATATGATATGTTTTCCCACTGTCTAGCATCTGCACAAAAAGTCATTAATGAAGCACAAACACAACTTTGTCAACACTCTCCAATAATATTTCATGAAGTATAACAAACTATAGCACGAAAAAAGATATCTGGCATCAAAATAAATGATAGGAAAATAAACAGATATTAAATGAGTAGTTTTATCTTAAAAATGCTTGTTTGAGATTCAAACCTGTGACGCCACTGAATCTATGGCATAGCTTTTCCACAAGGGCTTCCATTTGCTTGTCCTGAAAAATTATAAAAATAACATCAAATGTTGGCGCTATACCTCACTGATACCACAAAAAATGACTTGTATGCACCTTCTTGATTGACCCTATCAAGAACTGCATGATGTTGAAGAAAGATTCTCTATTCAAATCCTGGTTTGATAACTTGCCAAGAATATCCGGTAGTAGATTGTATATAGGATTATTCCCTGAAAAAACAAGATAAGTGAGTAACAAGGAATAAAATTCAAGTGCGCAGTTAGCATCAATGTTCACCTTTCTTTGACAACTCATGGAAAAATAGTTTTGCAAGATTAGAAATCCTTTCATCTTCATCTTCTAGTCTCATTGCCATCTCATTTATATGACCTTTAACCTAACAAATGGAAAAAGAATATTCAGAAACCACATATAACTACAGAAATTTGATTTCAACTTAAGTAATTAGTGAGCATCTCTAACCTTCATCATGTCATTAAGAATGAGATGAGAAAGAACTAATACAGCATTCTTCCTTACAGAAAGTGAAGGATCATGCAGTCTTGAGTACATGTTCTCTGTCCATGGTTCTAAAAGATTTGGAAAACGAACCGCCAGATCACCAAGAGCAATTGTACAGTTGGAGCGAACAGTTTCAGAGGGTGCACTCTCAACGACAGTGAATAGAAGCTGGAGATTTGCTTCACTGGCCAGTAGATCAAAATTTATATGTTTTAGAAAATGGAAATTTAAAGAACAAGAGAGTTATAGAAAAATTTTACCAAAAGTTTGCATCAATTATCATCAACCGGCATAAAGCAAGCATCCCAGATGCCTGTAATTCAGGATACTAAAGTAGAAATGCGAACCATGTCAGCAACTAGATAAATCTCATGAATATATTAAAAAAGAAGACTTATAATAATCACCTTCTGCATCAAACTGAAGTTTCTACACAGTTTTGACAGAAATGGTGCACAGCATCCAATCAAGTTTTTGTCAGGAGAAGCACTGGAAACAATTTCCTTTTCTGCCTTTTCAGAGAGTATGTCAAGCACTGCATCCTCAGTGGCAGCAACACCTAATTCTGCATTTATATCACCCTCCTACAAGAATAAAGATAAAAAGGTTTAAAAACAAGAAATCAAGTATCTGAAAAATAATCATGAATAGATACAAATTATCTCACCTTGGATTTACCATTACTGTCAACATTTTGGCCTTCTGCAGCCATTTTTTCTTTCTTTGCTTTCTCTTTTTGAATCTTCCTAACACATGATTCAATGTATACCAGTTGATTCATGGCAACATGGCTTATAACATATAGAAATCTACTCAATTTTGTAACTTGAACTGAAGTAAGAACATTATTGTCATTTTGCAACCCATCAACTCCAAAAACAGAATTATGAGATTTTATAACCAAATCGGCTGCTAGAGTTTCTGGAGAAGGATGGATAGCATATATGGTACTGATTGCTTTATCAGCAGCAGCATACCATATATGTTCGGGAATCCAAGATCCAGTAATCAAGCTGTCTAAAACACCAAATAACCTGCTGCCATGACTGGTCAACAGATTTTTCTGGTCAGCAGCAGATAATCTTTGCAGTGCAATACAGGCTGTTCTAGCAAGCAAAGGTTCTACCTTTGCCCACCTACCAAAACCAATATCTATGATGTCTTGAAGATGAGAACTAAGAATATGAGCTGATGACTTGGCAGCCATGCACAGTACAGATAAAGCCCCACGGCTGCGTTCTGCACTAGTTCCACTAACATTAAAACAAAAGTAGTCCCACAATGCTGACACCTGTCACCATACAAGATTTCTTTTAGAGAAACAGTTATAGAAAACATATCATAATCACAAATCAGAAATTACTAGGTAAAGGAATGATGAAAGTAACTATATGCTCTTGGCATTTATTTTTAAGTGGCATCATGCATCATTAATAACTAAAATATTGGATCAAACTTCATAGAAGATTTATATAATTAGGGTTGTTTGGCATTGTGTTCTGAAAGTGATTCTAGAATATGAAATAATCAAAACCGGATAATCAGATGTATAAGGGGTTACAGAAAATAATGTTTGGATGTGCTTTCTCAGTTTGAAGTTTTTCTGGCAACCATGAGAACCCATTACCAGTAAACTCATAGAACCCTACCAACACCGTTCTCACCACAGGATCAAATAAAGTACACCTTGTGCTGGTCAAATGGCTTTCAAGAGGCTATGGCAGAATCAGTGGAATGACCAAGGACATGTTTAAATAGGTTAAAAGCCATTAGGTTGAATGATGGAATGATAGCGCTTTTGTTTTTGCCTTTGACAGTTAGTTTCATTGTACCAACTCCTAAAATTGATAGTATAATACATTATACCAAAATACTATAACTGATTATCTGCGACTCGAAAACACAATTATTGTTAATCAAGTTCAAACCACAATGCCAAACACGTGTTAGCCATTTTATAAACTAGAAGCATACAGTGCTAGCAGAGATATCCCCTTTAGACACCAATGCGCCAACAATGAATTCCAACGCTGCAAGGTCCCCAATGTTTGAATCCGTGGCAAGAGTTATTAGATTTTTAGCAGTTTCAATAGGACTCTTTGTTATATAGATTGTAACAAACGCATTCTCCACAGCTTCACAAATAGACTTGTCTTGAGAAAATACCTTCATACATATTAAAAAAAGCCAGTGTTAAAAGAGAAAATTAGAATCAGTACAAAAAGTAAAAAATCCATAAAACAGAAAATACTATATTAGGGACTCATAAAATGAAGCATGAGACTATTAGTGCATCACCAGTGGCAGCATCTTTCTAAGGCAAGTTTCTGATCCATCAATCTGAAACTGTTTGCACCTCATCAGCAATAAAATTGTATTTTCAACATCAGTTGCTGATGATGAGGCCATTAATTGAACAAGAGTTGGCATGGTGTCAGATATACACTTTGAAAATCTTAATCCCGCCTCAAGTGATGCAATCAAAGTCCGGGTTTGCTCCAAATTCCCAACATCTGGTACCGAACTATCCACTTGAGTACTTTGTTCGTCCTCTTGTGCGATACAGCTGTCCGTCAAACTATCATCCTGCTTCTTAGGGCCTTCATCCTTGTTACCATCCATGTCACCATCTTCATTTCCTGTATCATCATCCAATTGTGATGCATCCAACACACTTTCTGATGACCTATTTGGTTCTAGTTCATTTAATTTCTTAGTGTACTCCTTTAAAGTAGCCTCAAATGAAGCTATACGCAGTTGTGGCCCAAATGGATTATGTTGCAGCATCATAATTAGTAAACTCAGTGCAGATTTTCTCACTATAGCACTCTTATCTTCCAACCTCCCAGCAGCTACTACAGCAACTTCATTCCATAAACCTATAGTTACAGAATGTTCTTCGCACAGTTCAGCCCATACTTGTAATACTCGACTTCTTGTATAAGCTGAAACATCTCTAGCACGTTCTAGAAGGATTTCCAACATTGCCTGCTTGGTTCTAAGACGAATAGACTTCGAACTTACTTCACCTTCAATATCATTAAAGGCTTTGGCCACTAACTTCCCCAACACTCCAACAAGTGCATTCCTTATCTTGTACGATTCTCCCCCAAAGTGAGGAACCAATAAACCAATGTTGGTTGAAATTAACTTTGGTAAACGATCAGCAAGCTCTACAAGAAACCTGCCAATATTATCAGCTCCAGCAGTGTCTTTTACATAATCTTTTGGGTTAGTTCTCCCTATTTCTCTGATAAGAGATATGCACAGACTCCCATCTGAATATTTTTTCTCTGCCCAAGCAGCAGCTTCAGCCAAGTGTATAACAACAAAATCATGTTTGTGAAGTAAATGCAAGATTGAAGCACAAGATTGAGCCAAATAGTGGTATTTGGTTGAACAGGTTCCAATGATACGGCATAAAGCTTCTTTTGCATCAGCATCTTTCAACAGTGTTGGATTCTCAAACATCAAAAGTGAATTTCTACAACCACCCAAAACATGTGTTGCTAAGAATAATAATTCACAACTTGACATAAAGCTTCAGATTTAGGATACATATATTTGAGCTAATCAGATAGACTACAGTAATGATAATCAACATACCTCACTACAAAAGATAAATAATTTTCATCTGGGTCTGATGAGCCAAATAGCAATGACAGATTGATCTCCAGTGAATTTGCAATCAAGTTTAGTATACGACCCCTCTGAGCCTCCCAAATCCATGAGCTAGCAGGATGTTTCTTCCGGCCACTTGGCAGTGCCTAAAAGGGCACTAATCATTAACTCAATACCCCTAACATATGAATATAATTCTATATGCATAGTGTAAATTATGCGTATATTGACCCACTTGTTCATGATCAATCGTTATCAAAGATTATCAACTACCAGCACAGATATCATGCACAACATTTCCCTAAAAAACTGTATAAAAGTAGGCATCCATAGGCCCTAGATTTAGTATACCCTAGAAATAACCTGATCATCAATCTTAGCCTTGCTCCTTCCACTTTGAGAAACAGTATTCTTCTTTGACTGGTTTAGTAAAGATCATTTTCCTGACTAGAATATCTAACTGCTGAAAATAACACCTAACTAAATTATAAAGAACTTAGAGCATGTTACCTAGTACAACTCATATGAACTTCTAGAAACAATTTACTCTGCTAAAGTTGACATAGAAGAAATAGCAATTCTCCTACACATAAGTACATGATAAACTCTAATGTTAAGCAATAACCAGCATCCATAGCACAATCAGCTATTAGTATAAGAGAAATAAAAAGGTACTTTAGTACTGTTGCTGGAAGCACTGCTTGATTCCTGAGAGAGAACAACATGGATAAGAAAGAACGTATAGATCTTAAACGCATTCCTGTGAGAATTAACTCTATCAAGCACTCTACCACCATCATGAAACCCATCCCCGTCACCAGTAGGTGACGCCGGTACCCTAAAAAGAGAATCAATGTTCGGAAGCAACACACTGAAGTTCGACCGAAGACTCTCGACTAAATTCAACTTCGAACCATGATCTAATTCCCCGAAACACTTAACCAACGAGTAAATCCTGTCGAAAACGTCCTGTTCCTCGACACAAAACAGCTCCTTGTCGGACAAATCGAACGAAATGCCTGCAATTTGAAATTTTAAAGGTTTTTTCTCGTTTTTGTTGCTCTAGTACATGTGAATTGAATGGAATTGAGGAGGTGAGGAGGTGAAGAGGTGAAAGGATGTACCTTTGACGAATTCTTCGAGATCTGAAGGTCGGAGAGAGGAGATGGAGGTGGGGTTTTGAACGGAGAGATGAGAGGCATCGTCGCCGGAGTCTTGTTCGAGTGCGATTAGGGTTTTGGGGAATACGAACGTCAGAGACATTGGAGGAATGATTCCGGTGAAGGGAGAAATGAGATGAGATGTTTCTGTGTGATTTGAAAGTGTGATGAGCGGGAGTTTGAATTTTGTAGAAGAAGAACCCAAATATGTAAAGTTTATGGATAATGCCCCCCAAGATTATTTCTA
>BJCN01336040.1:1939-14399 GCA_018326445.1 Flaveria brownii
CGGGCAACAAGACCTCATCTCCTTCATACGTTATTCTATCTCATGCAATACCTCCGACTCATGCTTGAAAGATGATACTGTGCCGGGGCATGTAAACAAACCCCTGACTCATGTCCTAATACTGACACAGTACCGGGGTACGCGACACAAATCTCATCATCCGTCACTTCCATACTCATCATTTGTTATCTTACGTATTCATTCGTTTCGTAGTTTATCGTATTCGTTCATTTCATACTTTATCATTATCTCACCTGTTCATTCATTTCGTACTTTATCATTATCTCACCTATTTGTTCATTTCGTACTTTATTGTTATCTCCCACTTCGTTACATAATAATTTACGTTTATTTATTTATTCATTCATACTTCATACAACGTAAAGTCATACATATCGTATTACATAACATAATACATACGTTTTGAAAACTCTTTAACAAAGAAAGATAACACATCACTCACACACATACACATCATAAACTTCATCACATCACCATGCACACGTCAAGCATAAACCATCACACCATAAGATGGCCTATCTCCCCATTCTACAACTTAAAACCACTTAGAAAGTCCTAAGTCCAAAACGTGCGCATGGGACTTTTCACGCGCATGAGCATAAAAATTGTAAGTGTAAAACAGTCTGGGCGCTTCAGCACTATTTGGCACATGAGCCCTATTTGGGCGCTTTACCACTATGTAGGCGCATGAGGCCAGTCCAGGCGCATCAACACTTAGGCGCATGAGCAAATCTGGCCGCATGGGCACTATTTGGGCGCATGACCCAACACTTAGGCATTTTTGGCAAACAAGGCGCATGGGTACTATTTAGGCTCATGGCCAACATTTAGGCGCATGGGCACTTTTTTGCGCACATGACTACTATTTGGGTGTAAGATCTTAGGCGCATGAGAACACTTAGGCGCATCAGCACAATTAGGCATATGAGGTCATTCTGGACGCATGGAAACATTCTGAAATGTTTTCTATACTACCAACAATGCCCGATTACCATCTAAACACACCCAAACACAGATCTAACATACTAAGGCCCTTAAACTCTAAAAATACCACAACAAGCACATTCGAATAACATACTCAAAACTCACGGATTACTTAAAAATCTTTTGTTTAGTATGCATAATAGCCCCAAAAGGTTTCTAAAACAAATAAAATACGGGGTCTAGAACTCACCAGAAGCAAATCTTTGATCTAGACACTTCCACTAGCAAATTCAATTCTAAGTTCTTGAAAACCAACTCTAAAAGACCAAGAATTCGGTCAACCACTTATGAATTCGGTTACAACCGAACATATATCAAGAAATCTTACCTTTACAGCTTCTTCTTCCTCTTTCTCTCTCTAAAGCTAAGAGCTTCTCTCTCTTCTTCTTTCCAGCCGAGAATGAAAATGATAAAGAAGAAGTGGGCGGCCATACCGCTTTAAAACTTTAAAATAATAGGTTTTGTACTTTGTACACTTTATCCCCCTCCACTTGTGCCCATTATCTTTTCTTCTAGATACTTTTCTTTGCTCTTCTTTTAAATAAAATTCAAGGTTTTACAAGTCCACCTCCTTTAAATAAGTTTCGTCCCCGAAACCTAGCGCTTCTAGAATAGTTACGGGTGATACTGTCTCACCTCTTTCTTGCTCTTACACGTAGGCTTATATCCCTTTGGGTTCTACTGCACTCGTACTAGGGAAACCATCATTCTCCTTGGCCCCTCTCTTCCTTCTATCCAAAACGACCCCAAGTTGCTTCTCGTAGTTGATTCTTTCACCCATCTCAGTATCCTCTAGTGGCACTATCATGTCTTCATCGATTGAGCACTTTCTTAGACGAGATACATGGAACGTCAGTGGAATTCCACTTAACTCATCGGGTAGCTCCAATCGATGTGTCACTACTCCTACCTAAGCAACAATTTGGAATGGCCCTATATACCCTAGCATTAGCTTTACTCTCTTTCTAAATCAAATGATTCACTTTCCTAGATGAAGCCTTCATTATAATCTATTGTCGTAGGTCAGCACCTAACTCTTGTCGAACATGGTTGATCAATTCATCTTCTTGCAGCAATTGGTGTTTGCCTCATGGATTACTAGCCAATTCACCCAGAGGTGTACATCTATCCACCTACGTCTGTCCTGAATGGTCTAGCAGAAAACAATCATTCCCTCAATTCTATGGTGTAATCCTCTAGGGCATCAGGTAACCTAGTGGACTTACCAATAGCAATTCCTACATCTAAGGGCTTATCTATCTTCCTACTCCTAACGTGCAACTTATCACAGAAGGAAGCAGGAACGAAACTACTACTAGCACCATAATCAAAGCATAGATGCACAAACTTAAATTACCAGAAACATACCTTACGTTAAGTCGAAGTCCACTCTAGCCTCCTCCTTGTCATGGGAAAGGCTCTAGCCTGCACCCTCTATTCTCCTTCCTCGCGTTGGAGCTTTCTGCCCTAGACTTCTTGCAGTCTCTGCTCATGTGTCCAGTCTCGCCATAGTCGTAGCATTTAGCCATTTGACAATATCTCGTCTGGTGGCCCTCCTTCCCACACTGGAAGCAGAAGTTCAACCCCCACTTACACTCCCCCTTATGGCCTCTACCACACTTCTTGCATACCTCATCCTTCCTTGTTATCCTCTTTCGATCATCGACCCTCATCGTCTTACCTTCAGTCATAATTCCACCCTCATTACCTCGCCTTCCGTTCTTATTCTTAACATAGTCCTGCTCCTCCTCTTCGTCTGTTATCGCCATCGCCTCTTGCTCTCCCAGCTAAGCCGACCACCAATCTAAATGTACCTGGTCGGGTAGCGATCAGATGTTTACAGATATCCTCGGTAGTCCTTGAATGTACCTCTTACTTTCATGACATCGGCATCACCTAATCTAGCACTAGCCTAGCCATCTCGTTGAATTTAGTGGTGTACTGCAGGTGAAGGGTTTGCTAGAACACAAAATCAAGTTTAACCATTTAAACTTTCAGAAAACGCAGCGGATATGTAGCTTTTAAAACCGATTTTAAAGCTGAAAATTTCATGTTCTTAGTGATGTTTTTAAGATGAAAACAAACCCAAATCAAACGGGATCATTTATGTGAATTAACAAGCTATGAACATGATGAAAATGTACATAAAATCACAACTACATAGAGCTGTGATTAACTACCTTTCTACACCTATAAACGACCAAAGAAAGTGTTGATAGATGCTTGTGAATTCGGCCAAGAGTCCAAAGAAGGTCTCCTCAAAGTTTGACTCCCTTAAAGCTTTAAGTAAACCTCACACTTGCTTGGATTTGGACACCAAAACACCAAGATGGGAGCTGCCAAAACACTCTCCAGAACCGTGAGCTTTTAGCAACTATGTAGATGAGATTGGATGTCATAAAACCGGCCAAGGCTCCAAAATAGGACCCCTCAAGCTTGTATACCCCAAGCTTGGTTGCAATCACAAGTCTTGTAAGGAAGAATGAGCACCAAATCAATCAAAAACCCTCTCTATTGCAGCTGCCTAGTCCGAGAAATTGAGGAGAGAAGAGGAGAGATTTTTTTTGATCTTTGCATGTATTGGAATGAGAGAGTGATGAGTGAATGGCTAGTTAATCTTTTGTGTGTTCTCAAGAAACCTTTTGGTCCAATTACAATAAGGGGGGGGGGGCGGCCAAGGACTTTCAAAAATGGTTCCCTCCTTTAAATTTTTGTAACACACAAAAATTATAGCTAGTCATATATATCACACATTAAAAGTCACCTTCTAGACTTATTTTATAATTCTGACATATGGGTTTTTTAATTAAACAATTTAATTAAAGTACACTCATATGTTATTAGTGTTATTTAAACCCCTTTTAAATGACAAGAATAACAATAAACTCATCAACAAATTATCCTTATAATTTGTTTCATCTCATATGCAATTGTTTAGAAAACCCCTTTTTCTAAGCATGGTGCTTTTATTCAATTGTATGATCCCATCATCAATTAAATAGTTCTTGGTGAATGCAAAGCTTGTTATTGGGTATAACCCGACTTGGATCATAACGTACTAACCGCATCAATATTCTACGTGTCTTGGGCATATAGAATCCTACAGCAGGTGTGTCATCCTTCCCGCCTCTAGCTGTAAGAAATCTCTCTTGATCTTGTCCAATTCCCAGTGAGGGCAAAGCTCCTTGATCAACAGCTTCTTCAGTTCACTCCACCTCATTCTTCCGATTGCCCTGGTACCCTCAGCCTGGACAATGGTGTCCAACCAGCATAAGTTTGAGTTCACAAACGAGTGGGTAGCAAACTTTACCTTTTGATCCTCTCGGCACTCGCTAATATAAAGTACCGCCTCTATCTCTCTCAACCAAAGGTGAGTAGCCGCAACACTCCCGTTTCCATCAAATGTTGGGGGCTTGCATCTTTAGAATGCCCCGTAGTTACAACCATGTGCACTTTCCTGCACTGCTTCTTCTTCCTCCTCCTCACTAGAGACAATCGTCTCAGTCTATCCTCCTTCTCCTCTTCCAGTGGTCCTCATCTTCTCCTTCCTTTCATTCTCCCTTACCGCTTTAATCACTTCAGTTACCAAAGACGGGCAGAATCATCTGCATAACTTGATGGAGCTCTTCTACTTTTGCCTCTTTCACCAAGGCCCTCAAGTTCCCATTTCATCACCACCTTCCTGGTGATCCATCTAGGGCTCCGCACGTGTCCTTTTTGTGGCCGTAGCCCTATTCCTCGTAACACACGGTTCAGCACCACCTCCACCCCTAGAGGCCTTAGACGATCTACCTCTGGCTATCTCTAAACACTATAAGATTCAAACACTAACATAGTCATTCAAGGTAATAGCTGGGATTATGTCAAGTACATGAAGTCCCTAATTACAGTGGCTAGTTGTGATTCACCACTTACTTTACTATTCACACCCCAAGCATTTCCTATCCTGATTACATTAGTATCCAAATCTACATAAAAGCACACTAGCCACATAACATGTGCATATCATACCGGTTAATCGTTAACTTACATAAAACGTGTACAATAAACCTTTACCAGCAGACACGTAGCTACTATGACTGGCATCCCTTTCTTTTCATCCCATTCTTAATTTAAGATTAGGTTTTTTTTGAAAATATTTATCCAATTCACTTGAACTTTAGCTCTAATACCAACTTGTAACTCACAGTTGGACAATCATCACATTATACAATTTAAAACATACGTTACTTTTGCAGCGTAATTTAAAAACTTTCATAAATAATTAAAACACATGTCAATCATTACATTACAACATTCGTTTTCATATTTAAAATACAATAACATGTCAAAATGTGGATGCCATCCTCAAAATGCTCCTAGTAGCTTATGTATCCATGCTTGCAACTCCTCAACATCAACAAAATACCTGCCAACTATCATGCATACAAAAGTCAGTGACGTTGAGTGAGTTCTAGTTTTTATAATAAAAAACTTTACTTCTTTTAAAAACTAGTCTTTACATTCATCCATGGTCATACATCATATGTACACTCATTCTATATTCTTCATTCATTTTGTTCTTTCATAGTTTCATTGTTTAATTCTTTGCATTAATATTTACTTTCATATTCATGATTCTGTTTCTTACTTTTCACTGTCTTTTACTTTCTCTCTCTTACTTCCTTTTTGTACTTTTCATTCATTAGTGATCATACATCATACGTACATATTGATAATCATTATTATTATCTTCATCCTTATTCGTTCATTCATTCTTTCCTTCGCTCATTACTCATCATTACTCGAATCTTGTCTCATGTATTATCCCCGACTCATGTTCGAAAGCTGATACTATGCGGGGGCCTATACACAAACCCCCGACTCATGTCCGAAGACTGACACAGCACCAGGACATGTGACAAAGAACCCATCTTGTGTGCAACACCCCGACTCATTTCCGAAGACTTATACTGTGTCAAGGCCTGAAATCAAACCCCCGACTCATGTCCGAAGACTGACACAGTACCGGGACGGGCAACAAGACCTCATCTCCTTCACACATCATTCTATCTCATGCATTACCCCCGACTCATGCTCGAAAGCTGGTACTGTGCCTGGGCTTGTAAACAACCCCCCGACTCATGTCCTAAGACTAACACAGGACCAGGGTACACGACACGGATCTCATCATCCATCACTTCCATACTGATCATTCGTTATCGTACGTATTCGTTCATTTCGTACTTTATCATTGTCTCACCTATTCATTTGGTTCATACTTTATCATTATCTCACCTAATCGTTAATTTTGTACTTTATCGTTATCTTCCACTTCGCTACATAATACTTTACATTCATTTATTTATTCATTCATACTTCATACCACGTAAAGTCATACATATCGTATTACATAACATAGTACATACGTTTTGAAAACTCTTTAACTAAGAAAGATAACACATCACTCACACCCATACACATCATAAACTTTATCACATCACCATGCACACATCAAGCATAAACCATCACACCATAATAGGGCCTAGCTCCCCATTCTACCACTTAAAACCACTTAGAAAATCCTAAGTCCAAACAAGGCGCATAGGACTTTTCAGGCGCATGAGCATAAAAATTGTAAGTGTAAAATAGTCTGGGCGCTTCAGCACTATTTGGGCGCATGAGCCCTGTTTTGGTGCTTTACCACTATATAGGCGCATGAGACCTGTTCAAGCGCATCAACACTTAAGCGCATGAGCAACTCTAGGCGCATGGGCACTATTTGGGAGCATGACCCAACACTTAGGCGTTTTTAGCAAACTGGGCACATAGCTACTATTTAGGCGCATGGCCAACACTTAGGAACATGGGCACTTTTTTGGGCGCATGACTACTGTTTGGGCGCATGACCTTAGGCACATGAGAACACTTAGGCGCATGAGCACACTTAGGCACATGAGGTCATTCTGGGTGCATGGAAACATTTTGAAATGTTTTCTATACTACCCACAACACCCGATTACCATACTAAACACACCCAAACACAGATCTAACATACTAAGACCCTTAAACATGCTAAATATCAAATCTAACCCAAGAACCTCCCCTAAAACCATACCACAACAAGCACATTCTAATAACATACTCAAAAGTCACAGATTACTTAAAAATCTTTTGTTTAGTATGCATAATAGCCCCAAAAGGTTATAAAACAAGTAAAATACGGGATCTAGAACTCACCTAAAGCAAATCTTCGAGCTAGACACTTACACTAGCAAATTCAACTCCAGGTTCTCGAAAACCAACTCTAAGACACCAAGAATTAGGTCAACCTCTTGTGAATTTGTTTAAAACCAAACATATATCAAGAAATCTTACCTTTACAACTTCTTCTTCCTCTTTCTCTCTCTAAAACCGAGAGCTTCTCTCTCTTCTTCTTTTCAGCCGGGAATGAAGATGTTGAAGAAGAGGTGGGCGACCATACCTCTTTAAAACCTTAAAATAATAGATTTTGTCCTTTGTACACATTATCCCCCTCCACTTTTGCCATTATCTTTTCTTTCTAGATTTTTTTCTTTGCTCTTCTTTTAAATAAAAATCAGGGTGTTACATAAATCTCAAATGACACAAAAGATTAATGGTGGTAAAGGTGGAGTTGGATATTCTAATATTGCACCATCAATTAATCATGACTATTCTTCATTGCCTTCATCAATTAACAATTATAATGAAGAGACCTATGGTTTAGCTTTTCAACCAAAGTCTGACTTAACACTTTTAGTCAATGTGCATTAACTGTTAACCCTATCATACAAACTACAATTAAAATTAATCATGATATTTCTTTTGCAGAAAGTATGAAGAAGGACGAGTTGGTTGAAGAGTAGGAGAGTGGAGATGAATTAATTTTAGAGAAAAATAAAACTTGTAATGAAAATCATGTTTGTAGTTCATCATCAAATATCAATAGAAGTTCATAAGTTTCTTTTGTTTCAAATGATTGTTTAAAATTGTCAAACAAAGAAAAGAAACTTAAGTCAAAAATTAAGTATAAGATCAAAGAAAGAAAGAGGGTCACAACATCTGTGTCTGACTTGAAAACTAATTTCCAGAACAGATTTGTTTCAAAAGGCAACATTAATAAAGAAGATTATAAAAGTTTCTTTAAAAATAAATCTCCTACTATTACTAATTCTATGAAAAAAAATGTTTGTAGCATAGGTTAAAAGACACTGGTCCTACTCCAGTACTTTCAGGTCATAAAGACAAAGTTCAAACAAAATCCTCATTAGCATCTAAAGAGAATCAATCTCTTACAAAAAAGAACAAGGAAAACAAGAGACTGTTAAAGAATCTTTTGGCCAAAAACATACTAAAGCCAGATTTTATGATAACTATGGAAGTTATCATCAACTATTTGAGAAAACAACCCAAGAGCAAAATGTGTATCAAACTATATGCTGTTATGTATGTGGAAAGTCTAACCACAATGCTAGGAATTGTCATCATAAAACACTAACAAGTAAACAAAGGTTTCATGATTCTATTGCTAATAATAGAAAACAATTCTTTCTTAATGCAAAGTTTAAAAGAAATTTAAATTAATCAAAATTGTTTGTTGATAAAAGAAATGATCATCCAAATATAACTTTGCAAAAGGAAACTACGAACAATAAACTTTAATTTGTTAATGATGACAATTCAACTTCTCCACAAATTCCTGTTAAGGAATTGGTTTCAAATCTGGTCAAACCAATTTAGAAATGGAAAATAAAAGAAGAGGAACCAGAACCTGATATTGTTGAAGATTACATCTTTAATGATAAAATAGATATGATACTCAAATTTGTATCACACTTGGATGAAAATGGTGTACTCAAGTCAACCATGACTTGGGTTCCTAAAAAATAAATAAATATTTCATTTTTACGGGAACATCCAAGACCCAGCATCAAAAGTGTGTGGCACGTTGACAGTGGATGTTCAAGGCACATGACTGGTAATATATCTCTGTTAAACAACACCAAACCATATAACAGAGGATATGATATTTTTGTTGGAGACAAAGGAGGAAAGATTACAAAGAAAGGTACAATGTCAAATGGTGTATTAAGTTTTGAAGATATCAATTTTATAGAGGAACTAAAACATAATTTGTTAAGTGTCTCTTAAATCTGTGACAAACAATATTCCACCAATTTTACTGATAAAGAATGTTTAATTCTAAAACCTGGATTTGTAATACCTGATGAATGGATCTTATTGAGAAATCCAAGAGACAAAGACATATTTACTTGACATAAATAGATCTCATTCATTCGTAACTGTGTCATGTTTTTTGTCTATAGCCTCGGAGAGTGGCTCATTGTTATGGCATCATCATCTTGGCCATGTAAACATTAAAAATATGAACAAGTTGGTTAGAGATAATCATGTGGTCGGTCTTCCTTTGAAAGAATTTCAATTAATAGAACACTGTCTGTCATGTTTTAAAGGCAAATAACATAAATTACTTCATAAACCAGTTGCTCATACAAAATAGACTCTATTCTACAACTGTTACACATGGATTTGTTTGGTCCAGTTAATGTTTTGAGTTTGGGATGTCGTGCAGATCGTTTAGTCATTAGTGATGATTTTTCTAGGTTTACATGGGTTTTATTTTTAGCAACCAAAGATGAGACACCTCATTTGATGATAAACTTCATGACTCTACTGGAAAATCAAATTGAAGGGATAGCGAGACAATTCAGTTCAGCAAGAACTCCTCAACAAAACGGGGTTGCTGAAAGACGAAACAGAACGTTAATTGAATCTGCCAGAACCATGTTATCAATATCCAAATTACCTTTATTCTTTTGGGCTGAAGCTGTTAACACTACTTGTTATGTTCAGAATCGTGTTCTAATCAATAAACAACAAAATAAGAACTTATGTAATCTTTTTCAAACATAAACCTAAAGTCAAATATTTCAAAAGTTTTGGATGTTGTTATACACTGTTAAACACATCTGATTTAAAATCTAAGTCTGATGAAAAAGCTAATGAATGCTATTTTTTTAGTTACTCAGCCAATAAAGTTGCATATAGGGTTTATAATAAAAGACCAAAACAAATAATTGAGTCATTTAATATTTATTGTTATGAGTCTAACAAAACTGATGCAGGATTTGCACCTTCATGGATTTATGTGTTTGGTTCACTATTTGAAACATTTAATCATTCATGTGTTGTATCTATAGCTTCTACTCCTTTGACATCATCTGTTCAGGATTTGTTTGCTGATGATCTTGGATACATTTCATCTCAAGCACAAGGAATATCTCCAGACATACCTGCTTCTGTACCAAGTATAGCTACTCCATAGGTTTTAGAATCTGATGTCATTTACACTGATCATGCAATTGAGCAAGCTCCATAAGTTTCTGATCAAAGTTGTTCTTCTACACAAGATGATCGCATTGATGTCATTCAAGTTCCTTTTGATGATTTATCCATTGATAATGATTTTCATCAAGAGGAAGATATTGTGTATCAACCTAAAAGATGAAACACTGTTAAAGAACTAGTGGGTCATATGTCTAACTTAGAAGAAGTTATATGTGCTGTTGTCATTTGTCAGCTGAGAGTTCTTAAGGACCATCCAACTGAAGCCATTATTGGTTCATTATCACAAGGCGTTTAGACTCGAAGCCATTCTGGAGCAATAAATACATGCTTGTATTCCTGTTTTGTCTTTCAAATAGTGCCAAAGAACTTTGAAATGGCATTGAAAGAAAATAGTTAGGTAGAGGCTATGCAAGACGAGTTGATGCAATTCAAAAAGCATAATATTTGGCATGTGTATGAACTACCAAAGGGTAAGTTGCCAATACAAACAAAATGGATATTCAAGAATAAAGCGGATAAGAAAGATGTGATTGTTCGTAAGGCCAGACTTGTTGTACAAGGATTCTATCAAATTGAATGGCTTGATTATGATGAAGTATATGCTCCGGTTGCAAGACTTGAAGCTACACAGATATTTCTGGCTTTTGTTTCATAAAAGAACTTCAAAGTTTATCAGATGGATGTCAAAACTGCCTTTTTGTATGGTGAAATGAAAGAGTAACCTTATGTATGTCAACCACCGAGTTTTGAAGATCAAGATCATTCTGACTATGTCTATAAGTTAGACAAAACACTTTATGGCTTACATCAAGCTCCTCGTGTGTGGTATGCTATCTAATTGAACATTTGCTTGTAAATGGGTGTACAAGAGTGTTATTGGTCAAACTTTATTCATAAGATAGATTGGTGATGATCTGATACTGGTTCAAGTTTACTTTGATGATATTATGTTTAGATCTACAAACGATGATACGTGTAAGGAATTTGAAGTAGTAATGAAGAAGAAATTTGAGATGAGTTCACTTGGGGAAATATCATTCTTCTTGGGCATCCAAGTTAAACATGATGCTAAGCGCATATTGATTCATCAAGAAAAGTATATTCATACTATTCTTGATAAATACAAGTTTCAAGACTCCAAGACAGATCCAACTCCTATGGCTTCTCATCCTACTTTGACTCAAGATCTCACGGGAGAAGATGTTGATCAACACATGTATCGATCAATGATCAAATCTTTGATGTACCTTACTGCAAGTAGACCATATATCATGTTCTCTATTTGTCAGTGTGCATGTTGTCAGAGTAATCCAAAGGAATGTCATATGAAATCTGTCAAGCGGATTTTCAAGTATCTCAAGGTTCAACCATCACTTGGTCTTTGTAATCCTAAAAACTCCAATTTTAATTTATTTGCTTATACTGACAGTGATTATGCAGGATCTAACTTGGATAGGAAATCAACAACTAATGGATGTCAATTTCTTGACAATAGGTTGATTACATGGCAATGCAAAAAGCAGCAGACAGTGCCCACCTCAATTGCAGAAGCTGAATATGTGGTTTCTTCAAGTTGTTGTTCACAGATTGTTTGGATGCAGTAATAACTTCTTGATTATGGCCTTAATATTTATGACACCAAGATTTTGTGTGATAACACTTTAGTTGTTAATATTGTGAAGAATCCAATTCAACACTCTAAAACAAAACACATCGACATCCGCATGCATTTCATTCGTAATTGTTTTGATAGAAAAATTATCCACTTGGAATCAGTTTCCTCCGATGAAAACAATACCGATCTGTTTACTAAGGTGTTTGATCATTCCAGATTTGACTTCCTAGTCAAATCTTTGGGAAGAATTAACTTTGGTTAACTGTTATGCTTACACCCTTTAAAAAAATATTTTTCTTTGTTTCGTTAAAACTGTTATTTTCTTTTAGATAATCATAATTTTAGGTGGAGAAAATTTGAAAAATATTTAAAAAAATAGTGTTTGTTTTAAGGGGAGAAATTTTGAAAAAAATCTTTATGTGTTAGAGTTAATATAAGTTTTCAAGTGCATAGAGGAGATGCTAGTACATT
>BJCN01336083.1:3211-15186 GCA_018326445.1 Flaveria brownii
ATGATCCTTATGATTTGGGTTTGTTGAAACAAAGTTATGAACTTTTAATTTTCAGATTACAACTTGATATTAATCTATTATTCCGCTACGTTTTCTTAGTTTAAATGGTTAAACTAGTTTGTTAAAGGTCAAACAAACCCAACAATTATAACCATAATTAAGCATCTGGTTTTGAATTCAGAGAAATTGAGAGCAACAAGCTAATGCTGCTATATACTTAGCTCCTACTGTTGAAACAAACACGTTTGTCTGCTTTTTGCACTGCCATGAGACCAGTCTGGGACCATGAATTTGACAACCCCTAGAGTGGACTTCCGATTAAAGTTGCAACCCCCATAGTCATTGTCTGTGTAAGCATAGAGGTTGAAATCCCCTTCCTGTGGATACCATAATCCAAGTGCAAGCTTGCCATTAAGATATCTAAATATTCTCTTAACAACATTTAAATGTGATTCCTTAGGATCTTGTTGATATCTGGCACAAACACATATACCAACCATTATGTCAGGTCTGCTTGCTGTTAGATACATGAGTGACCCAATCATTGATCGATAGTGAGTCTGATCCATTGATTTGCCATCTGAGTCTGGACCAATCTTCATTATTGTATTAACAGGAGTTCTGCTAAACTGACAATTTGCAAAATGAACTTTCTTAAAAATGGATTCCATGTATTTTGGTTGATTGTTGAAGATTCCATCTGCTATTTGCTGTACTTGCAATCCGAAGAAGAATGTAAGCTCTCCCCTTACAAAGTTGTTTTTTGTTGATCCAGAAATGATTTCATCCACGTAGATTTGGACTAGTAACATTTTATGTCCTTTTCTTTTTCTGGATAAAGTCTGATTAATCTTTCCTCTATCGTACCTGTGTGCAAGAAGAAAAGATGATAAAGTATCGTACCACTTTTATGGGGCTTGATGTAGACCATAGAAAGCTTTGTCAAGCTTGTACACCCTATGAGGGAAATCCAGGTCTTCAAAGCCTTGTTGTTGACTTATATAAAATTTTTGAGAGATTTTGCCATAAAGAAGTGCACACTTTACATCCATTTGGTACATAGTGAATTTCATGGAGGTATAGTAAGAAAGAATAAGTCTTATGGCTTCTACTCTGGTAACGGGAGCAAACACTTCATCATAATCTATTCCTTGTTCTTGAGTGTATCTCTGTGCAAGTAATTTTGCTTTGTTTTTAATAATAATACCTCTGTCATCAATCTTGTTTCTATATAACTATCTGGTACCGATAGGGTATTATCCTTCGAGAAGGTCTACCAGCTACCATACTTCTTGTTTCTTGAACTGGAGCAATTCTTCTTGTATTGCTACGATCCAGCTATTGTCTTAAATAGTCTCTTATATTCTTGGGTACAGTTTCACACAGAAAGCAAGAAAACAAATAGATGTTTGCAATACTTGACTTGCTTCTTATCACCTGCTCATCTATTTCACCAATGATGCTTGACACTAGATGATCCTTATGTATCCTGGTGGTTGGAATTGAGTCACCAGTAATTGATACATCAAGGTTGGAGACATTCAGATCATCTTGTTAAGAGGGCATCTTTAGGTTGTGATAATGGTGTATTGCGAAGGTAATAAAAGGCTTCACCAGCTTCAGTGTCAGCATCAACAAGACTTTGAAGACTTTCATCATTTACATTCACTTGAGTTTTAACTGGCACAATAGTTGGTTCTGGGTTTCTAACTTCAATAGATGGTTCTGCTGAAAGAGTGGGTAGTGTACTAAGACCATCCTCAGTTGAAACACTCTGATTTTGTACTTCTTGTCTATCATGATCAGCTTGCAATAGAAGTTCTTCATTAAATTGATTAGCAAAAGAAGGAGGAATCATTGGAAAGGCATCTCTTCTCTCCACTGTTCAAGAAGATCCAGCTGATTGTAGGTTACATGCATTGGTTAGGTGAAACTGATCAAAAGATCTTGTAAAAGAGTCAATATCAAACAACCAATCATGACCATTAATTGACTTAGAAAAGGAGTACTCATTGAATTGAACATTTGTTGATATATCAATAATGTTAAATCTAGGATTAAACACTCTGAAAGCCTTTGAGATAGATGAATTACATACAAAGAATCCCTCATCAGACTTAGGAATAAACTTTCCTAAATGGTCTCAGACAGGACACCTAAATGACTTGAAAAATCCAATAAATGGTTTTCTATGAAAAAGTAGTTCATAAGGTGTTCTGTTGCTTTTATAAGAATCAAAGTTTGATTTTGCACAAAGCATGATGTATTGACTGCTTCGGCCTAAAAGGTAATAGGCATCTTAGCATCAGCTAGAATTGTCCTTACAGCTTTAATTAGTGTTATGTTTTTCCTTTCAGCTTCTCCATTTTGTTGAGAAGTTCTAGCTGTACTAAATTGATGAGCAATACCTTTGTGTGTGCAAAAAGGAACTTAGTTTTTCATTTTTGAATTCTATTCCGTTATCGCTTCTTTTATTTTACTTTTTGATCAAGTTGATTTTCAATTTAGGTGATAAAATCCTTTATTATTTGGGATGCTTCATTTTTATGAAGTAGAAAGAAGACCCATGTGAATCGTGAAAAGACATTAATGATCACTAAACAATACTATTTTTTTCCAATACTCATGACATGAGTTGGTCCAAAGAAATCCATATGAAGTAACTTCAATGGAGAATTGTTTGTGTTCACAAGATTTGGCTTATTGGATGATTTATGTTGTTTTTCTTTGAGACATGCAGAATAGCGGTCAATAAAATGAAATTCCTATTGAGGCAAACCAATTACATGATTTCCTTTACAAATATGTTCATGTTTTTGAAATTTGAGTGTCCCAAATGTCTATGCCAAAGTTGTGACTCATCAAATGATACTTTTGACAAAAAACATGTTTCTTTTGTTTGTTGTGTAGAATTAAGGTTCAAGACATAGGTGTTATTCTTCCTCGGAGTGTTCAAGACAACCCATTCTTCAGGAATTTGAAATCCTGGTTTCACTTTGTCATAGATCTGAGACATGCTGAGAAGGTTGAAACTCAGTTGCTCGCAGTAGTTCACTTTGTCAAAGCTTAGCAATCCATTAATCACAAATCCTTGCCCAGTATTTCTACGACCTTGTGAGTTTCCATTAAATGCTACAATAGTTCCTTTTATATGCTTGAAGTCATGAAGGAGGGAACTGTCTCCAGTCATGTGTCGGGAAAATTCACTGTCCACATACCATAAGCTGTTGGACCTGTATGGACGGCGCTACAAGCATAAAAGAACTAGTTAGAATGTGGAAAACCCAAGCCATAATGGTCTTGAGTTTCTCAATTCTATCCGTTACTGTAACCTTTTGATACATTTCTCTAGGTTGTGATTTAGAGGTTGATGTTTTGATGAATTTCTGTGGAGTGCTTTTTATTTGATCAATTTCAACTGAGCTGTCTGAAAAGTAGTCAAATCTTTGATCCCTATTTCTATATAGAAATTGGGCACGTTTTTGATTTCCGGAAATCACTTTTGTTTTGAATCTTGGATAAGAACTAAGTGATTGTTTCATATTATGATTATGATTCCTTTTCACACTCTTTGACTGCCATTTATCATAGAAGTTATCATCAAAATTTGAAACCCTTGTTTGTTTAATATATGATGGACTTCTATTTTTGGCTTTGTCAGTTGAAATTAGTGAAATAGGCTTGTTTTAAGGAACTCTCAAGCCATCTGTTTAAAGAAATAATCATATGTATTGTGATTTATCATATTACATATAGAACAATACTTGTTGAAATAGCAGTTTTTAGTTGAATGATTGTTCATGTCACACATGGAGCAATATTAATTAAAATAACACTCATCTGTCTTGTGATTAGACATGTCATAAATGACACTGTATATTTGTTTGTCTTTTGATTTTGAAGTAGAGGCTTCATGTGATTTACCAAATTTTAAATGAGCCTCAGATTTTGTTTCCAATGAAGAAGCAACATCAGTCTTCTTTGTTTTAGCAGATTGTTTCATAATTCTATTGGGCTTGGTCTTTGGAGACTGCTTTTGCTTCTTTTTACCCTTACTTGACTCCCTTTCAAGCTGGTCTACATGCTCTTTGTTGCAAATGTCAAAACCGACTCCTTGTTTTTGCTTTGATGATTATTGAAATTTAGTTTTTACATTTGATCTTTGAACCTTGGATGATTTTCTTTTCGGTGAAAGTGAAGCTGTTTCTTTTCCTTCGTTTATCATTAAAACCTTTTTTTATTTGCTTGAATTGTTTGGAGATTTAATCTTACTATCCGATCTGCTTTCTGCAGAGGATTTAACAGAAAATTCAGCATTCTTTTTCACCTTGAGATTTTCAGGAATGAATTTCACAGATGACACAATGGCTTTGACTGGGCTTTTTATTTTTTTTGACACTTACATGTTTGTATGAGCACTCTTTGGTTTTGATTCAGTGACCTAGTTTGATTTTATCCTCTATTTAAACACAAGGTTTGTTTTAAGGATTGGTTATCTGTGAAACCATTGTTTTAGTTTCAATAACTTTAGGTTTAGTTGAATCAGAATGAGTGAGCGGCTCATGCATAACTGTATATTTGTCATTGTATGAAGGAGGACAAGACTTGTATCCTATCCCAGTCATATTCTTTGGCTCTTTCTATAAGTCAAGTAACTCTTACATCTTAGCAGAAGATAATTGAAACTTTTCAAGTTTCACTTCAGTAGCTGATTGCTCAGCTTTGGTTTCTGTTAACAATTTAGTTAACCTCTCAATCTCATCAGTGAGAGTGTACTTTTCACCATGAAGTTTTTCAATATCTAAAAGGAGTGATTTGATTTTAATTTAAGAACTTTTCATCTCATGTTATATCTAGCCTTAGGATGGGTGAATAATGCATGCTTCAAATGAATTCACATCCCTAAACAACTTATCCATGGTATATCTAGCCTCTGGTATGATGATAGATTGATTAGTATTTTCTTCCTATTAATCCATATTTGCTTCTTGATTGAAAATAGACTAATCATAGGAACTTGTTTCTATTTGATCTGTTAAGAGAGTTTCATTTTGTTGTTCTGTACTGGTAGTATCCCGCTTATCTCTTTGACCCTTAGATTGGTCATCATCATCATCTTTCAGACTTTGCTTTTCAACAACTTCTATTTCTCCATTCAATGTCTTGATTTCTTCAACATGTTCATTGATTATTCTTTTTAGTGAATCAATCTTATCATCTTTAGCATCTGTTTGATTGGTTAAGTATGCCAAATATAATCTTGTTGTATTCAACTCTTCAACTTTTACGTTGGCTTTATTCTTCATTGATCAAGTTGTTGTTCTAGAAATTAGATAATTAGCTTTTGGCCTTTCTGATAAGCTTCAAGCTTGTGTATTTCTTCATCATTAGCTTTTAGTTTGTCTTTCATCCTTTTTCCCTTTCATTGGATTTCTCAATAATATTGTTGTATTCATCGAATAAGAACACTTTGGAGTATTCAGTGTCTTGTTCATTAGGTGCCCTTCTGTTTGCATAGATTCTTTTGTAGCTCGATCTGATTGGGTGATTGGTTGGTTTTGAATGGTTTGTTCTTCTGTTTGATGGGTCCTTGATGATGTACTAGCTTGTTCTATAACAGGAGTTGAGGCAGCTGTGGAAGCATCATGTTTCTTATCATGGATGATATGGTTTGCTAGTTTGAATTTGATGACTGAGGTTGTGAAGGGATAGCATGGTCAAAGTGGAGAGGATTTTTTCATCATGTTCTAGTGCTTGTTCATGTACTTGTTCTTCTTCTTGATGTATGACAGGAGTGGGTTAATGATTGAATCTTCATGAATAATATTTTGAAAGATAATAGATGGTTCTCCTTGTCCTGGTATCCTCAATAAACATAAGGAACTAGAATGTTGTAGTTGATCATATGTTATGGAACTAGAACATTATTTCCATGATATAGGCTAGACTTGATGCTGTTAAATACATGTCCTATGAGGTGAACATGCTAAAAATGGCTCACTCTCTTGGAATGTTTGGAAATAGATCAATGAGGATCAATTGCAAGAACCATGGGTACATTTGAAACTTGTTTCTCACTTCTGTCAAGTTGTACACCATTCCATTTAAGATTTGAGCTGCAAATTTGAATGGCCTTCTTGCAATTTTTCTAGCGATTACTGATGAACTTTTTAGAGAAGTGGCATCCTAACCGGTCTTTCTATTTTTTATGGTCTTGTGATATGTATGCATTAGAAATCTCAATTGTGCACACATGTATGACTTCTTTATCCGTTTCCTTTCTATTGTTTTAGTATACCCAATATGCCTAAAAACATGTCAAACGCGTTTACATCAAATGTTATGGGTCCATGTGCATCTTCTTCTCCTAATTGAAGTACTCTTATTATCATATCTTTAGTTATAATGACTTGGTTATTAAACATATTAGACACTATGACTTGTTGATCTTGTTTAGTCTCCAAATGGGCATTAGCCAAGAATTGCATAATATGATCTTGATATATATCTGGTATCATTTTCATATTTTAAAATAGTCTTATCTCTGTGATGGAATCTATCATATCTTTGTAATTCTCAGACTTGGGAGAATCAAGTTTTGAAATGCACATATGCTATGGTCTCTAACAAATACTAGATTTGCCATTTATTTAAAACATGTGAGATATGAGTTAGTATTGATGCTACAAAATGAATGTGTAATGTTAATATGATACTAATGTTATTTGGTGTTCATGGTTATTGTTTAATGATTTGATTGATGAATTTAAAATATTTTATTCATTTACAAGTGAATTCATTAAAACTTTGGTTGAACATATTTGTTTAGTATGTTTGAATGCCATAATAGTGTTTGAATGCTAAGACTGAATTCCATGGTTTAACATGTGTTTTTTACCATTTGGATATTGACAGTTAGGACTGTGTACGTACGGAGTACTAACGGATTCTGCATGAAACCAGATCAAATAGCACGGAATTCTATTTGATTGGCGATCCAATTAGTGATTGGAATCGATCAGGAACGAACTATGAACTTGGATTTACGACTAGGGACGCTCTGGACAGCAAGGGTACGAAAGTATACCAAGTATTATGAAGTGTTATGTTTTCCACGAATTATGTGATATTTATAGGTTATCAGTGTTCATTCGTACGACTGAACCATTAGCATGGTTCAGTCGTGTGACTGAATCATGC
Source organism: Flaveria brownii (assembly GCA_018326445.1). Lineage (NCBI taxonomy): Eukaryota > Viridiplantae > Streptophyta > Magnoliopsida > Asterales > Asteraceae > Flaveria > Flaveria brownii. Next base: position 10,412 of record BJCN01336083.1, read on the forward strand.
GATTGACTCATACGCACAGCTGAAGGTTCAGTCATGCGACTAGTCCATAAGCATGGTTCATTCATGCGTATGGGCCATAAGTATAGTCCATTAGCATGAATGTCCACATAACTAAGTTAAACACATTTCTTAGTTCTTATTGACTTAGAACTATGTAAAACCAACATCAAACCTATATATTTAGTTCATACATGTGAATCACATTCAACATAAAGATAACATGACATAATCAATCACATATAAACATCATAATGCATTTCATATATCATTCAATCATTACATTACATTGGATTACATAAGTGTAAGACATGAAAGACTTTGCCATTTAAGAACATAAACTTGGTACATCAAGATGTATCAACGTTGACTTTGATGGATTTGAGCAAAAATGTCAATTTCAGTAAATATTTGACTTGCACAACTCATTATTATTTAGAAATTTTGATCAAAATTCATTAGGATCATGTTTATTTGATAAAAAGGTATAAATGTGTTTCAAAATAACATATGTTTGCATGTTAGAATAGATTTTGAACATTCACAATTGACTTTTTGTTCCAACACTCAATTTGATTGTAATTGCATAATGATATTTAATTATCTTAGCCTAATTTAACTATTAGATTGTGTTTAATTGTGTATGTGAAACATGTTTGCTCAGTTATATCATGTTTGATAAATTTTCACACAGATTGAAAGATCAAATTCCTAATTTTATCAATTTAGGGCATGAATACTTTGAATGTTCATGTACGCAATGTACAGTTAATCAAATTCTACCAAATGGAATATTCACATACATGCATCTGTGCTTGTTAAACACTTATTCACTTGTTGATTTAAAAAATAACAAGCTTTGATTTTTTTATTCATCTGGTTCATCACATAACCTAGGGTTTTAATATAATCATATTAAAACTGATTTAATTGTTGATGGGTTTGATTGTTTAAGGATTAGAAACATGTTTTTATACTTATTTGATCAATTAAAACTTATGAAATCATATAGAAATGATGGTGAGAATAATGAATAACAATTAAAAGTTTTAAATTTCTGATTTTTGGCTTGCATACTCGTGATAAATAAAAAATTATGAAGTGTTCTACTACATATACAACGAAAGAAATAGTTGTCCGATGTGTACATTTTATTGATGCACTATATGAACAGTGTTAAGTAAAAATAAACTAATAAAACGATGTGTGTATAGCATGCGTTGTGTCTACACTACATCCGTTGTACACTTTTATGTGTATGCTGAACACTTGTGCGTTTTATTGATTGATCACAACGGATGTTTGTTAATACATGTGTTGTTGAAAAATGATTTTTTTTTCAAAGTTTATAGCGGATGAATAATTGTTCATGCATTGTGTATACTTTAAAAAGATTGTTTAATTGTTCAGAGGAGATGAATATTTATTCATGCATTGTGCACATATGTATGACTGATGATTCTTCATAGAGGATGAAAATTTGTCAAGCGGTGTTGACACTTAAAATTTTGTTTTGAATGTTCACAGCTGATCAATGACACTTGATTGCTTTTATAGATGTTCATAGCGGATGAGAGTTTCTCATGCACTATGGATACTAGATGATCTATGCATTGTGTATGCTTATCATTATTCATATTTTGTACACACTTATACTTTTTTGACATCGGATAATTACCTTTTATCATACGCTGCAAAAGTCATACGCTGCGAAGTTACACTGTATTCACAAGAGATGTGTAACGCTATAGAAAAGTCAAAACAAACTAATTAATAAAAATGGGCTCAGTTGGGGGTTATTTAATATAAATAAGAGGAAAATGTATTGTTGACCAAATTAACCATACGAGTTACGTGTTAGACGAGTTTAAGGAACACCCGGTGTATATAAACAACAATCAGCCATCCAGCCTTATTTGCAACCAAATCCCTAACTTTCTAGAGAGAGAAAGTAGAGAGAGAAAATAGAGAGAGAAAGTAAAGACAGAAAGTAAAGACAATCAAGATTTTAAAGTTTATTAGTTACAGGATTGAAGATCTGAGTGTTTGTGCATTAACCTACAAAGAAAGAGTAACACATTCAGGTAAGAATCATCAATCAAATACCTTTTTATAGTAGATTCGGATTCTAGGGTTTTGGGGTTTTGAAAAGTGGTAAAAAAATCATACAAAAGTCATTTTTTATTGATGAAATCATGTAAAAAGCTTATATATAAGTTTGTAGATTAAAAATAGGCTGGAACGCCATTTTTATGTGTTATGCGAAACTGTGAGTTCGTCAAGCGAAACTAACAGTTCTTCCAGTGAAACTATGGATTTCTTCCAGTGACACTGTTGATTTCTTCCAGCAAAACTATAGTTTCACTGGTAATTTTGCAGCCATGGAATTTCAACGAAAGGGCAAAAGCGCCATGCAAAACTTGTAACGAAACTGGCAGCGAAACTGTTAGCGAAACTGTGTGCGAAGCTGCATGCGAAACCGCATGCGAAACTGCATGCGAAACTGTGTAGAAAATGACATATTTGTGTGCTAACTTATATGTAGACCTTGTGCCATAATCATAGCTTAGATAACCTAAGTGTGAACTTACTTGCTAAGACTAAATGAGTTGTAGATCCTCTTATCTACAAGTTTTTCTATGTTTTGGGGTTGTTATGCATACTAAATACATGTTTTTTATGGTAAAGATCTCAAGAGGTTTTAATATAAAGATATAATTCTTATAACAAATTGTTCTTTGTAAATGCTGACCTCAACCAGGGACGTTGCCCCTTGGACCCCACTAGGGGTTGCGGCCCCCAAACCCCTACTATCCCGCGTAGGGTCGGATATTATTGTTTGTTATTCATTTTGATGAAAATGTGAATGTTTGGACTATGGGTGAATTCATTCTAAATAAAAAAGGAGGGTGTTCTCAATGTTTTTTACTTGGTGTGATATATACTAATTAAGAAGTATTATGTAATGAAGTGAAAGTTAATTATAATAAAAAGTGGAACCTAATGAATGAACGAAAGTCTTAAAAGAAAAATGAAAGGAGATTCACAACCATTTGTTGTTAGCTCAACAGTATGGGACTAGCTAGCCTATGAATACAGGGGTCTAATCCTTAAGATTGACCGAAAGTACGAATAGGACACTTTTCGCTTGCCCCGGTACTGGAGTCAGCTTCGTGCATAATGATTAGGGGTCTAGTTATAGACTTCAGCCTAGTACCAGCTTCGTGCATAATTTTTGGGGTATAGTATATGACATTAGTTTAGATGAAAGTGAAAGATAACTATAAAGTTCAAAATGTACGAAATGAACGAAACGAATGATAGTAAATGAATATGATGACATTTGTGTATCGAGGAATGATCACGCTCTAAATGTAAAGGTTTTGAAATGTATAATTAAGTATTTTATTATTAAACTAGAACTTACTCAGCGTCATTGACTTTTGTTTGCATAATAGTTGGCAGGTAATCGATGATGCTGAGGAGATGCAGGTATGGACGTGGGAGATACTAGTACAATTCAAGTCTGGCATCTATATTTTTGGGAATATAATTGTATTGACACAATTATTGAAGTGTAATTGGAATGATATGATACTCGAGACAAGTTTTAATTATTAATGAAAAGTTTAAATTACGCTGCAAAATGATGTGTGTTTAATGTTTTACGCTATGAATAACCAACTGTAAGTGCTCTGGGAAGGGGGCCTTACAAGTCGGTATCAGGGCCTAAGTGTAACTGAATTTGGTAAAATATTTTCAAAACCCTAAAACATAAACTAACAATGGGACGAAAGGGAAAGGGATGCCAGTCCTACTAGCTACATGCTTGCAGGTAAAAGTTTGTGTAAAACTTTAGGTAAATGTTTTATGTTAATGTTTTATGTAAGTTAAAGGAAAAAGGAATTATGTGCACGTGCTATGTGGTTTATGTTCTCTTTGTAGATTTGGATACTCATATAGTCAGGATAGGAAATGTTTAAGGAATGAAGAGCAAAGTAAGTGGCTAATCACAACTGGCTACTTTAATTAGAGACTTACTATACTTGACATAATCTGAGCTATTACCTTGAATGATCATGTTGGTGTTTGTATCTTATAGTGCTTAGAGATGGCTGGTGGTAGATCTTCGAAGGCTTCACGAGGTGGAGGTCGTAGTGGACGTGGTGCTGCACCGCGTGTCATAAGGAACAGGGCTAGGGCTACCGAAAAGGCACCTGAAGAGCCCGAGCTTCATCACCAGGAAGGCGGGAATGAGAGTGTTAATCTAAGGGCCTCAGTGAAAAAGGCTGTAGTTGAGGAGGTTCATGATGTAGACAATTTTTCCATCTGTGGTGACTGAGATTATTAGAGCCGTGATGGAGGATGGAAGGAAGGAGAAAAAGTAGAAGAAGAAAACTGCTAGGAGAGGGGAAGAAGAGGGAGGAGAAAGAGAGCAACCTGATATTAAAATGGCTGTGTCCAGCGAGGATAAAGAGGAGGAGGCTGTGTAGGAAACTACAAGAGGGTGTAACTATGGGGCATTCCAGAGATACAAGCCCCCGACTTTGATGGGAATGGGAATGATACTATTGTTCACCGATGGGTAAGGGAAATAGAGGCTGTGTTGCATATCAGCGAGTTCAAGGAGGACCAGAAGGTGAAGTTTGCTACCCACTCGTTTGTGGATTCAGTCTTATGCTGGTAGGACAATATTGTCCAGACCGAGGGTAGGAAGGCGATTGGAAGAATGAGGTGGAGTAAACTGAAAAAGCTAGTGATCGAGGAGATTTGTCGTC
>BJCN01336085.1:11275-25875 GCA_018326445.1 Flaveria brownii
AAGTTTGAAATCAAAGCTGTTTTTTCTTTTGCTTGGCATCTTCCTTATCGGTAATCGGGATAACCTTTGAAGTTCCAGACGTTCCCAGTTCAGTGACGATTGGAGATGGACATTCTGTCTTAAAGTGATCCAACTATTTGCAATTAAAACATCTTAACTTTGACTTATCAAAACCAAGTTTAGAATTTTGGTTTTGATTGCCACAGTTTCTCCTTCCAGTTCGCTCCATAAATCTCCTTGCATGCAGTGTGAGCATTGTCATTTGCCATTGAATATCAGTTTCTTCCAAATCATCCGGATCCATATGATACATGTCCTCGACAATCATCCCCTTACTTTTGAGCTCCCTCGGAACTAAAGCTTCATAACTATATACAAACATTCCAAATAGTGCCATGGTATCAGAAGGAATTTGAGTGATGATAGATGTCTTTGATCTTGAACCGACACTTTTGGATCCACCACTTGCCTTGTCGGATACACCGAGTCCTGTAGATCCACCATAAGCTGCACCATACATAGTCGAGTTTGCAGCGGATGAGATCAATGCATTTTTTATGGATATACTATGGTTGGCACCAAGGATTGATTGTATTCCCTTCTTTTTAAATCCAAGTCAAAAGATTTCAGTTTGTTGATTATGTCCATGAGCTTGTAATTAGCAAAGTTTCTCTCCTGCTTCAACATCCTGACTTGTAAGCTCTATTCGGGTGGAAGAGAGTCTAAGAGCTTAGTCACTTGCTCATGATTACCCAACTGATCATCATATTTCTTCAGAGTGCTCGAGACTGACAAAATTCGATTAGTAAGTTTGGTAACACCCTTAACTATGAAATTTCCTATCATCCATAGCCAATGCGCTCAAAACGCATTGTTCATATTAGAAGGCAAGCATTACTTATAAGCCTAAAAATTCACGACCGGTGTGGGATTTGCCTAGGATGTTATATTATTATACATATGTAATAGGATATGTAACCTTGTTTTACATATGTGTAAGCTAACTATTTGTGTGTATATAAATGTTCTATATATGTATAAGTCTATTTACACATATACAAATCTAAAGATGTATAAGTAAACTATTTCATATAAGAAATTATATCATCATATATCATCAAAAAATTTTGATTTACGTAAGCACAACCCATAATAATCAAGACCTAAACTTGTTAAATGCACATTATAAACTAAAATCAGTCTCTATCATTAAAATCAAAAGTATTACTACGAATATGAATTACACGTATGTGGGCGGTCGAACTCTCCCCTCCTCTCCTTAACAGAGATTACATCAAACCCAAAAAATAGTTGTATGCTTTGTTTAAAAAAGTAGGACAATTTTGTTGTATGCTTGGTTTTACAAAGTTGTATTTGCTGAACTCATTAGGATTACCCCTAAAAGTATTTGAAAGTACCCTTAACTTCACCAATCAAAAAAGTACCCTTAACTTCACCGATCACAAAGTGTCCTCTTATTTTAACTTTTTATTATACTAAAACACCTAAGAGTATTCATATTGGATCTCTAAATCAATAATTTCTTTTAAAATAAAGAAAACAATAAAAACATCACTACATTAAAATCTTTATAATAGAGAGCATTTTAAAGAAACTAAAGTACATATCTATATTTAGAGATCCATTATTCATATTTCATAATATTACTAATTTTATTAAACATGTGTATTACACGGTTTGAGTAAAAGAAAATTAAATAGAATGAAAATTTATCAATTATAAAATGATATTATAATATAAGATATGATTGAAATATTCCTTATTATAAATAGGATGAAATTTTTATTTCAAAACAAAAGTTTTAGAAAATCATTTTTAAAAAATTTCCTATTGTAACTTCCAATTTTTAATTATTTATTTGTTTATACAAATTTTACTTTTTAAAAACACTAATTTTTAAAATATTTTGTATTTTTAAAAAATTATTTGTAATTAGAAATAACATTAATAAAAAGGTCACTTTATTAATTTATTAAAAAACTAATTTAATCTAAAAAAGAATTTAATAATATTATTACTAATTAATATAAATAAAAAGATCTCTTTATTAATTTATTAAATAAAAATTTTACTCTTTAGAAAATTTTCTTATTTATAAAAATATATTTTCTTTCTATAATATTAATAAAAATATTTCTTTAATAATTTATCAAAAAACTATTTCAATCTAAAAAAATAATTGAATAATATTACTGGTAATTAATATGATTATTTAATAAGAGAGAGAGAGAGAGAAAAATGGGAAAATTTTAGTTAGGAGTGTGTGGTATTGTTATGTGTCTTGCTAGTTATTATTTTATTAGAGTAGTAAAATTGTGAGTTTGTAAAAATAAGAAAAGAAATAAAAAGTGTTTGGGAGTATAATAAAGATAAAGATGAAGAATAAGATGTAGGAGGTTTCTTAAAAGTAAATAAAATTTAGAGAAAAGTATATTTCTTAGTTAAATTATATAGATAAAAATAAAGAAAGTGTGTTGAATTCTCTAAAGAGGGGACACTCTTTTTCCAACCTACATTACTGTAATAATTTATAAAAATATAAAATTAAAATTTTAAATTGAAATTAAACATTTACATTAATTAAAATAGCTAAAATTACAAATTAATAATGAAATCATAAAGTTGTGAAATTGAATAACTAAACTTTTTCTTTCTCTCTATAGCGGACCACAACATCCTCATCATATTCTTCTTCTTCATTTAGCGATTCTTCATCGTACGATTCATCTTCATTTGAGTCGCACATGTGACGGGTTTAGTCGTGGTGTGGTTGGTTTCCATATGGACAATTTGATTCACAATACACACGTGGATCAAAAAGGAGCCATCGGGTTTATCATTGGTGAATTGTCTCGGGGCGCATGTATTGCATAAGCATGCCTTGCATTGTTGCACACTTGAATATTGCAGATAGTATTGTGATTGTTGGTGTTGTAGCTAGAACCGACTTTCGATTGGATAGGTTTTTAGGTTGACATTTGCTTCTTTCTTAGATCCATTTGGTGTAAAAGAAAAATTATATTTTTATAACTAAATACCATTAAATTAAGTATTATTTTATTAAATAACTTAGGTATACATTACATATCTTCATATTTATACTAATATTAATATTCTCTAAGGGCATTTTTAGTATTTAATAATTTTAGTATTTAAAAATAAATTTGTTTGTTAATAACATATTATTTAATATGTTTTGAAAATACTTACAATGATAATAAATATAACAAGAATAATAATAATAATAAGAATAATAACCTTAGATATTTATTAATTTTATTACTTATAACTAAATTTATTAGTAAATGACATATTAATTCACATTTTTCAAAAAAAAGTATTATATTACTTAAAAATATAAATAGATTAAAAATAATGAATATTATTATTATTATGACAATAATTTATATTTTTAAAACTAATGACTATTTATATTAAGTATTATCTAATTTAAATAGCTAAGTGTATAACTACTAAATATTTTCATACTTATAATAATAATAATAATAATAATAATAATAACATTTTATTATTATTATTATTATTATTATTATTATTGTTATAGTAATTATTATCATTATCATCATTATTATTATTATTATTTTCTAGAGACATTTTGGGTATTTAATAGTTTAGTATTTATGTTTAAATTTATTAGTTAATGAAATATTATTTAATATATGTCAAAAACTAATTACCATGATGAATACATTAAAAGATATTATTTATGAAATTTGTATAAAGATCATGTTTTAAATGTAAAACATTAATGTTATGATAGCAATGCATATGTTTTACTTATGTTTCCGGCCTAGATATGATTATATATGCAGTTGTTTAAGAGATGTATGAATATACAAATAGATTGTCTAGCTATGGTAGGTGTAGCAAGTAGGAGATTCTTTAGCTAGTGATACGGATGTAGCAAGAAAGACCATCACGACAATGCATAGATCTAGCTACTAGTATAATTATATGGATAGAGACATAGAAAGTGATATACATGTTCTAAAGAGAGGACACTTGCAGGAACGGTTGAGGTCACTTAACACTTAGCTTTTCTCTCAAACTCACTTTGAACAACACTCGGATAAAGATAGAGTCAATAAGAGTTTATCACAATATAGCAGGTAATAAGGAACACAAGAAGTAATTTTCAAGATACTTTTATATATTTCTTCTCAACTCATGTATTACAAGACTCTTTCAAGCAGTATCGAATGAGTTACAATGAGAACCTATATATAATACTACCTATAGCCGGATATACTTTAATACTAGCTGGGATCCTATAACTAAAGCCTATACTACAAGACTATAGTTTAAGGTATCTCGAATAAAGTCTTATCTGAGATATGGTAGTCAGGACATGTCCCTGACTTACATTTTATCACCAACTAAAGTTGGTAACATGTACTATCATAAAAGGTGAACAGTGAAATAAAGTATGGTCAACTACATGGCTCTTTAGGAAGAAGCCATGTTGTATCAGAGGTTTGCAGCGGAGTGTCAGAGACCATACTTGTGTCCACTGGTTCATAGCAGTGTCTTCCGAAGGTTAAATGGCTTCGGAAGAACAACTACTTCTGAAGCCACTTATACTTCGGAAGAGACTACTTCTTCTAAGAATTGGGAAATTCTTCTTTTATTAACTTCGGAAGTAGAGTTCTGTCTTCGGAAGTTGATCTTTCACTTTGTCTTTGGAAGGACTCTACAACCTTCGGAAGTTCCATGCTAAGCTTCGGAAGCCTTTGCATGTAGTACCAAAAGTTATCTAAGTGAATTGGTTTTGGTTGCACCATCCTTCTTCTTGATCCAACAAACTCCCCCTAGGCTGATACTACTAAAACTTCACTTATCTCTGCTTTTCAAAACTTTCAGCACCAAGGAGAGTAGATATTTATCTGTTTCCTTGTTCTTCCCTGATGTGGTGCTGAGAAGTTTGTACAAATCCTTGGTAGACAGGAAGTCCAGTTTATTACCTTGGATGATATGTACCCTCTGTTATTGCCCTCTGAAAAGAGTTAGTTGATGGGAACTATAATCATATTCCCATCTAACTATAGGTTCCAATTCTGGACCCTCCACCATCTGTAGAAAGGCAGCGCCCTTGGTGGGAGATCTTTCCTTGTCTTCCTGTCTTCTCAACTTCAACTTTTCTTCAATCTTGGCTTTTGCAGTTAGCTCGGCTAGATGGAGAATGCTAAGATGATTTCTAATGAGTGCGATAGTTTCAGAGTTAGAGGGATTGGAGAATGGCTTCTATGCTAACTCAGCAATATCAAACCTGCTGTAGTGTAGCAGAGAGGTTGCATTAAGTCTGTTGACTTCGCCATTCTCCCTTTCCACAACAAAGTTGTGAGAAGTTTCATCGAACCTCCACTGGATTATTTTCTTTCTAGGCATAAGAGACTGACTAGGAATCTTGTCCTCTTTCTTGGTATCCAGTAGAGTCACCAGTTTCCTTCCAAGTTTCTTCTCTTCATCATTTAATGAATCTGAGTTGAGGCCTAGAAGTCTAGCAGCCTGGTCCAATGTTCCTCTAGGCAAATCAAGGAATTTATCTCTTGTGAGGGAACATGAAGATCTATCAACATAGGTGATATTGACAGAGTCTTCTTCATATGAGACTTCGCTCAAGGTTGTACAGTTTATGAGCTTGGTCTTGATTGCCTTGAACTCCTCAAGAGAGAGATGTTGAGAAGGCTGAGGGGATGGTTTGGATGGTAGTTGGGTAGGTTGTGGTTCAGAGGTTCTGGGAAGTGTTTTAGGATGAAGGATGGGAAGTTTAGGTGGTTGGGGTGATGAAGTGGATGTGGGTAAAGATGTGGGTTCAGGGATGAAAGGTTCGGTTTTGATGGTGAAAGGTACGGGTGAGGGTTCAGGTTGTGGTTGAGAGGTTGCGGTGAAGGTCATTCCCTTTGCCTTTCTGTACATCTCTTTTCTCTTTCCCAATCGGATGCCAGCCTTAATTTCACTGACAATCCGTTGGAGTGTCTTTTCTGACATGGGACCCACCTGTCTTCCAGAGAAGCCATGGGCCCGAAGATAGTCTTTCATCCAGTCCTTTTCACTGAGCTTCCTGGTTGTAGTGACCCTAGCTTCTTCCTCCTTCTTCTTCTTCTCCTTTGTCTTTTCTCTTGTAGCCTTTCTTCTTTCTTTCTCTATTAGATCCTGTTATTTGTTGTAGAGCCATAGGATCATCTCATTATTGTGTGGAGGGAGTTCTTGAAGATTAAAGCCTCTGGAAATTAGGAATTTTATCCTGTCTTTCCTCAGCTGCAAGTCAGCTTCCTTCTGTTCTTTTTTCTCTTTCTCTAAGGCCAACCTGGCTTCTTCTTCAAGTTTCAGCCGGGTTGCCTTCTCCAGATTCACTAACTCCTCTAGTGGTAGCAGGAGTGTTTCTTCATTGGCAGCTCCCAATTTGATAAGCTCGTCAATGATCTCTTCTCTCTTCTTGTTGTTGACAGCCTCCTGATTAGTTGCAGCTGCTTTTGTATTGGCAGCTAGCAACTTTTCAGTAGGAAGTCTTCCTTTCTTCTTTAGTTTCTCAATCTTCTCCTCTTCCTGAAGCTCTTCCACAGTAATCTTTCTTTTCCCTTTATCTTTTGAAGAGCCTGACTGTGGTGGTTCTTGGAGAGTGGATTCTGATTGTGAGAGAGGCAGAAAGGGTGTCTGGGATGGAGGTAGATCCAGAAAGTCCTCGTTGTTCACCTCAGATGGCATTTCAAGGATTGCATCCGTGATGATCAGTTCCTCGGACATTTTGAACAGTCCTTCCGCAGCTTCCATTTCAGCTTCGGTAGATTCAGCTTGTTCTTCCGAGGCTTTAACTTCAGCTTCGAAAATTGGAGAAAATGCAAATTTTGTCCCCACTGTTTCAGTTGTTGGGCCATCAGTCCCCATTTCCCCTTCGACTTGAATCTTAGGTTCCATGTGGACCTTAGGTTGACTAACTTCTTCCACAGTGGTAGAAGGTGCAGTAAGTCTTTGAAGCTCTTTAGCTTCAAAGTAAATCATTACAGCATCAGGGCTTGGCTGATCAGTGGAGGATCTCAACATAAACTTGGTGAAGAGTCTATAGAGATCGCTGAGTATCTTTGAGTCAATCTGAAGGATAACTTAAGATGACTCAGACACAGTGATGATAGGAGTAGAAGATGTTGAAGTTAAAGATTGGCTCTGTGGTTCCTCAGATGTTTGTCTCTGAACATTCTCCCCCTTTTTGGTAGCATCATCTTGAGAGCTAGACGAGCTGGAGGAAAAAGTCAATGAGACTTGAACAGGTACATGCCTAACAGAACTCTCGGTCTGTTTCTCAGCTAAATTAGCCTTGAGATTGTCAATCTCAAGTTACTAAGTGGCTGACCTTTCTTCTAAAGTCCTAACCAAGGATTCAAGGTTTGAGACTTTAGATAGAAGGTCTTTAATGAGGAGTTGCATGCTTCCCTCATCTTCTTTTGAAGAATCACGGGGAGATGAGGTAACATACCTAGTATGTTCAGCCTCACCACCAGATGTGGTTTCTTGGCACCCTGGTTTCCCGTGCTTAATGATGTCTCTTTCAGAGTCATCAAAAGGTTCGGTTGCCGCAGATTCAGTCTCAGATATGTTACCACTGTCCATAAGGTCCATTGAGGCACATTTTCTAATGGCAGTTGAATCTGCATAAGTCCCTTTCACATCAGTGGGACTCACCTCAGTTATGGGTTGCTGATGGAGGCTAGAGATAAGGGATTTCTCTGGGCTCTATTGATCTTGGAGAGGGTGTTATAGATCAACTTCATTGCCGTGGAGAGATGTTATCTCTTCATCAGTTTTGAAGAGAAGGTCAGTAAAAGATAGGGAGGTTAAGCCTACTGACCCGGGACCTTGATCAATGTCTACAGGCATTGAGCCTTTGGTGGGGCTGTCCCTAATTGGCTGCTCAGAAGAGTGTAAATACTCATCCTGAGGGCTGTTGGTTTGGGTGTTGGGCTCCTGGGTTTGAGACTGAGGAGACTCAAAACCCGTATTGAGGTTAAAAGAGAAGGATGGAGAGACCTCAGACTGAGTGGGAGCCCATGTTTCCACTCTAGTCTTTTTGGATTGAACAGGAGGGGCTTGTTCAATCAGAGTAGATTGAACAAGGGTTCGTTTGGGGCGTCTTTGTATGAGATGGTGATGGGTGGAGAAGGTGGTGTTGGCATTGTGGTGGAGGTTGCTGGTGTGGGTTCATCACCTGTGGGGTGAACAGGGATGTCACCAGGAGCTATGCACTCAATCATACCTGGAAGCAGAGTAGTGTGCCTTCCAGTGAAGTTGGTGGACACCTTCTTCAAAGTCTTGAAGATGGTAGGCCTCATGTGAGGGATAGTTAGAGCAGCTGCACAGACAAGCATACTCTGGTCCAACTCACAGTTGATTATGTGTTGAATGAATCGGTGATACATAAAGAATGTCTCCCTTTGAAGATTCCCAATTAGATTGGTGAACACAAATCTTGAGTAATTGAAACACAGGCCTCTCACCTATCCATGAACTAAGCATCCTAGTTCATATGGATTTGATCCCATCCCCAGACTTGTTTGACAGGCAATGGAGAACAATGTGCCGGAGGAACTTCCAGTTGTAGGAGAAGTTGAATTTGTAGACTGTCGACCTGCTTATGTCTCCACCATATCCCATTAGGATGTAAGTGCTATCTAAATCTTCCTTGGGGAATTCAATAGGGGCTCCTTCATTATGAAGCTCTAGATGCTCCCTGATGAGTTGTTCAGTAATGATCAACTCCTGTTCACAAATGTTGGTCCTCAGTACACGAATCCCATTTAGGGTTTCGGCTTGACCATTTTCCTAAAATTCGGCCATTTGGTTGGAGTAAACATTGGGGTTAATGGTAAGGGCTGTGTAGTAAGATGATTGGGTGAGAAAGGAGATGATTTCAGAGAAGTCAGCATCTCTTGATGAATCAAGAAGTGTGACTTGGTTGTGCTGAGGGTTAAGTGCCATTGGAGAAAAGTGAATGCAGATGAAATTTGAGCTTGGGTAAAGTTTGAATGAAGAGAAATTTCTAGGGCAATAAAAATTGCAAGTAAGGAGATGAAATTGAATAGTCGAGATTATTCAAAAGAGGGTGGAAAGGCGGTAACGGGGGTTAGGATAAGGTGATGTGATGTTTTAGTGGAAGAAATGACAGTGGCGGTAAGGTTAAAATCAGTTAAATAATCTGACATCATTAACAAAATCCTTGCTTTTTACAATGTGGGGCCCAAGAGATTTACGTTACATAGTGGAATCTTTCTTCCGAATGTAAAAAATTTCCGAAGGTAATTTGTCTTCCGAAGGCAATTCTTACTTCCGAAGTGAAAACTTTGCTTCCGAAAGTTAGAATTGATTTCCGAATAGAGAGTGTGTAAACCTTGGAAGTAGATCTGATGTGTAATCAATCGCTTCTTTCGAGACCAAAAACTCTTCCGAGAAGAAAATTATCCTTTGAGAAATTTTGCTTCGGAAGATATAAAAATAACTTCCGAGGGTTAATTTCTCTTCAGAAGGAATTTACACTTAGAAAATTTCAGAAAGACCTTTTGTAACAGGGCTTAAATTGTATTGACATAACACTTACATATTCAAAAAGATTTTTCAAAAGAGTTAGGCTAATCAATGTTTATCATCCCAATAGTTGTTATTGAGATACTTAAATCTTTGTTCATCAAAACCTTTGGTGAACAAATCAGCATATTGTTCATTTGAGTTGACATTGATTAACTTAATTTGAGTTTTCTTATGAATATCTCTAATGAAATGGTACCTGATGCCAATATGCTTTGTCTTGGAGTGCTTCACCGGATTTTCAGTAATGGAGATAGCACTGTTGTTGTCAATATGGATAGGAGTACTCATAAAGTTGAATCCATAGTCTAACATCTGATTCTGAATCCATAGTAGTTGAGCACAACAGCTAGCAGCAGCAATGTATTCAGCTTTAGCAGTTAATGTAGAGACACATGATTGTTTCTTGCATTGCCATGAGATGATCCTTCCACCAAGAAATTGACATCCTCCTGATGTATATTTCTTGTCAATATTGCATCCACCATAGTCATTGTCAGAGTATCCATAGAGATTGAAATCCTTGTTTCTGGGATACCAGAGACCTAGTTTAGGTGCTCCTTTGAGGTATCTGAGGATTCTCTTAACAGCAGCAAGATGAGACACCTTTGGAGCAGCCTGATATCTTGCACAAATGCATGTAGTAAACATGATATCAGGTCTACCGGCTGTGAGATACATCAGAGAACCAATAATTGTCCTATACTGATGTTGATCAGTATCCTCCCCCTTAAGGTAAGGACAAAGATTATGGTTTCTGGGTATGGGTGTCTTGGCAGGCTTACAATCTTTCATCTCAAATCTTTCTAAGATGTCAGAGACATATTTAGATTGATTAATGAAAAATCCTTCCTTTATTTGCTTTACCTGAATTCCAAGGAAAAAGTCTATTTTTCCCATGGAACTCATCTCAAACTTTTTCTTCATATTGCTCTCAAAGTCCTTACACATTTGGTCATTTGAAGAACCAAATATGATGTCATCAACATAGACTTGAACAAGCAAAATGTCATTTCTAGACTTTTTGATGAAGAGAGTCTTATCAATGGTACCTTTAGTGTAGCCATTCTTCAGAAGAAAATGAGACTGAGTCTCATACCACAGCCTAGGTTCTTGGTACAGCACATATAGAGCTTTATCCAGTTTACACACATAGTTGGGATGCTGTGGATCTTCAATCCTGGAGGTTGGCATACATAGAATTCCCTATCTATATCCCCATATAGAAAGGCACACATGACATCAAGTTGATAAACAGTGAAGTCCTTAGATGCAGCATAAGCAAGGAAGATCCTAACTGCCTCAAGTCTTGCAACAGGTGCAAAGACATCAGTATAATCAATTCCTTCTTCTTGTGTGTATCCTTGAACTACAAGTCTTGCTTTATTCTTGATGATCAAGCCTCTATCATCTCTCTTGTTTCTGAAAACCCATTTAGTGCTTATTGGTACTTGACCAGATGGTAGCTGACATAGGTTCCATACCTTCTGTCTCTTGAATTGAAGCAGCTCCTCTTGCATTGATTCAAGCCAGCTATTATCTTTCAAGGCATCTTCTACCTTCTTGGGTTCTACCTGGGATAGGAAGCATGAGTATAAGCAGACATTCCCATGATGTGTCTGTCCTCTTGTTCTCACACCTTCAGAGACATCCCCTATTATGTTCTCAGCAGGATGAGTGTTATGAATCCTAAGACGAGAAATCACTTCCAGTTACAGAGATAGATCCAGGTTGGACATATTCTGCTCAGGAACTGGAACAATCTGTCCAGCTGCTGTTTTAAAGTCATTCAATAAGGACTGATAGAATGACTGAGAAACATCATCAATGGTTGGCTGTGAAGTAGTATTAACAATTGGATGTGAAGTAGTATTAACAGTTACCTGTTCCTTCAAAATACTACTGCCTCTAGCCTGGTGTTGTGATGGATCACCTGATGAGTTTTGAGGCTCAACAAGTGATTCACTTGTTGAAGCTTCACTATTCCTTGATATGGTTAAACTATCAGATATGTGAATGGTGGAAGCTTGGTGTATTTCAGCACTTGGAGAATTTGGATGAGGTCTGGGTAGCTCACAGTTGATCAGCAGCAGTATCAGCATCATTTTGAGCACCTGTTCCAATTGAAACATTCTCACAAGATGGTTTAGAATAGTTTGGAAATAGTTCTAAATCGAAGATATGATCAGGGCCATTCCCTCTAACACAAGGAGTGTGCTCATTAACAACTATATTGGATGACTCCTCAAATTGTTGATTCTTAATGTTATATACTCTATAAGCTTTGGAGCTGGAAGAGTATCCAACAAAGATAGCATCATCTGACTTTTCAGCAAATTTTGCTAAGTGTCTTTTGTGTTAAGTATGGTACACCTGCTGCCAAAAGACCTTAGAAAGCCAATGAACGGTGGCCTCTTGTTCCATAGCTCATAAGGGGTTTTTCCATGGGGCTTAACTACAAGAACTCTGTTCTGCACATAGCATGCAGTGCTGACTGCCTCTGCCCAGAATGTTAGAGGTAGTTTTGAATCAGCTAACATAGTTCGAGCAGCCTCAATAAGTGTCCTGTTCCTCCTCTCAGCAACACCGTTTTGTTGAGGAGTTCTGGGAGCACTATATTGTCTGGCAATCCCTTTTGAGTTACAGAATGAGTCAAGAGTGAAGTTCTTAAACTCAGTCCCTTGATCACTTCTAATTATTTTAACCTTGTGATCAATTTGATTTTCTATTTTAAGAATAAAAGATTTTAATGTTTCAGCAGTTTCATCTTTAGTTCTTAAAAAGAATACCCATGTGAATCTTGTAAAATCATCAACTATCACAAGGCAGTATGATTTTCTTCCAATGCTCATTATATTAGTGGGACCAAAAAGATCCATGTGCAATAAGTGTAATGGAGTAGTGATAGAGTTAACACATTTGGATTTGTGAGATGTCCTGTGTTGTTTCCCTTTCAGGCAAGCAACACAGTTATCTTTGCAGAAAAACTCCTTTTTAGGCAAACCATGTACCAAGTTATTTTTAGCCAATTTATTCATTGTCTTAAAACTTACATGACACATACGTTTATGCCATAGTGTTGACTCATCACTATCAGCTTTGGAAAGAAAGCATGATACTTCACCCATAGGAGAAGCATTGTTCATATCCAGCTTGTACATATCCCCTTTCCTGGGAGATCTAAGAAGCACCAATTCCGGAGGAATTGTCATCCCTGGTTTGAGGATAATGCACTCATGTTCTATGAAAAGCATTTGGTACTTTTGATCACAGGATTGAGAAACACTTAACAGATTGTGTTCAAGCTGTTTGACAAAGTGAACTTTGTCAACTTTTAATTTACCATTGGATATACTCCCTCTGCCAGAAAGATATCCTCCGGCCTCACCTCCAAATTAGACAGAACCTCCATCATAGTTCTAAAACTATTGAAGAAGAGATCTGTTCCCTGTCATGTGCCTGGAGCATCCACTGTCTACAATCCAGACATTGTTGGTCTTGTCATATGGATATCCCTGCACATAAGATGAGATTGTTAGTTTTGTTTGGAAGCCCAAGCCTTGCTGGTCTTGGGTTCTTCCAAAGTTAATGACATAATTGAACCAAAAGATATGCATTGGGGTTCAATAAGGGTCTTTGAAGAAGAGGTTTAGGCTGCAGCATCTTCCTTGATCTTCCAGTCCACCCTTTGGTTGATCTTGGAGGATGAGCTTGTTGAAACTTTTGCAGCATGGCCTTCTTCTGAAGCTTCTTTCTTTTTGGAAAAAGCCTTCACCACCTTTTCTTCCGAAGCAGTCTTCTTCTGGGATGGTTTCATGGGAACTTTCTTGTTCTTCCGAACCTTAGTAGCTTTTTCTTTCGAAGCCATTTTCCATTTTGAAGAAAGAGTTTCTTCCGAAAGCAACCTTGCTTCCGAAACTAGCTTTCCCTTCTTCATCACTTGAACCGTTTGAAAAGGTCCAAATGTGAAACCTTCCCTGACTCCTTCTTTTCTAACATTATTTGCATAATGTGTACTTGCAAGATTGTAGTAACAATCTTTTGCCATGTGGTTTTGCAGACCACATATTATGCATGCAATGTTAGTCTTTTGGTAATATGAGGGTTGCTGTTTCTTGGGCTTCTTCTCTGCATCAACAACTTTTTCCTTCAACTTCTGATCCTTTGGCAGGACAGGAGTGCTGGTATTACACTCCTTTCCTGAATCGGAAGTACCTAACACTTGGAATCCAGCTGAGATAAAGACACCTTTCTGCTTTGGGTCAATCTTCAGCTTGGACTCAGTCACTTTCTTGGCAGTTTTTCTAGCAGCTTTAGCTCTGCTTCTTCTGGCCTTAGTGGTTAGGATTTGGTCTTCACAGGAGGAGATGAGTACGTCTTCCTGTTCCTTCCCTGTGGTGGCCACTATTGTTGCTTCATCCTTCAATTCTAGTGAGGAAGAGTCAGCAGTTGGAACCTCTTGCTCCTCAGTACCACATCTAGGTTGTCTAATAGACTCATAGGAGTGTGGTGGAGCAATTTCATTGGTTCCCAACCCTCCTTTGTTCTGATAACAGAGTTTGGAATGGGAGGATGATACGAGAATAGATTGGAAGTTCTGCTTAGAAATAGCATGCTTCCTGGCCTGAGCCTCAGCAGTGACAAGCTGGGCTTGAGCCTCAGACAATTTGGATATCAGATCCTTGATTTGAGTCTTATAGTTGGTGTGTTCATGTTTCAAAAGAGACACAGTTTTCTCTAACTCCTCAATTTTCTTTTGGTAGTTAGATTCAGCTCTCTTAAAATCAGATTTTAAGATATTTAAAGACTCAATATCAGATCTGATTTCCATATTGTAATCCTGATAAAGTTTAACTTTAGCTATACAGGCTGGAGTACAAAGATGTTCATATACCTGGGCATCGTCCGTTCCGGCCATGAGAGCTTGAGCAGGAGTCACATCCTGTACCATGAAGCTCCAGTCGACTTCTTGAGCTATTGCACCT
>BJCN01336098.1:4329-16191 GCA_018326445.1 Flaveria brownii
ATGGATTTTGTTTAAAAGAATCAAGACAATATCAATGATAATAAATCTTCCTAAAACCTAAAACTTGTATGAATTATGATATTGTTTTTGTTAAGGACAATCAAGACAAAAATAAAAGCTTTTTAATGGAACAAAGTTGATTTACCTTATGATAATTTAATCCTAACTCTAAAATTAATTCGTACTGATAATGTGTCGTATGACAACCTAATAACAATATTTAATATGCGTATGATAATAAAGAGTAAAGAGAAAATAACAAGGAGAGAAAATAAATAAATTTTATGTTCTCGAGTTCATTTGAGGAGAGAAGAAAAGGAAAACGAAAGGCAAGAAAAATAAATAAATGTGTTCCAGAGTTTATTTTTTGGAATGAAAAGTAAGATAATTATGTTTACAAGTTTATTTAAGGAGAAAAGAAAAGAAGAAAAATTAAAGATTAAAATCAATTATTTCAAATAAAAAGAAGTGGAGGAAGAAAAAAAAGAGAAATGAAAAAAAAGTAAGGAAAAAAATATTTTTGTTTGCTCTTTAAATAAACTTAAAAAACACAACCTACCATTAAATTCGCCCTTCAACACTTACAATTTTATACTATATTCATACTCCAATAAAAAAATAACTATAAGTGACACGTGTTAATATTACATTCATTCTCATCAAATATTTTTCGTTTTTCTCTTCTATTAAATAACTATATTAATTATTAATAATATTATTTAATTCTTTTTAGATTAAAAATTGTTATTAATAAATTAAGAAATAGATTTTTTTAAATACTTTTTTAAAAGAGATTTTTTTCTAAAATATCAGTTTTTATTAAAAATATGAAATACATTGAAATTATTAATTTTTAAAGTAAAATTTTTATAAAAAAAATAATTAAGATTAAGAGTTATAGTAAAAATTTTAAAAATAACATTTTTCTAAAATATTTTGTCTTGAAACAAAATGTTATAATTTGTTTTTTTGAAAAAAAGTTAAAAATTTTGAAAACAAAAGTCGAAAAAGTTGATACCACTGTTTTATTATTTACAGTTATTAGTCATACATAAGTTCAATCATATATTATCTTAGAATATCATTTTATAATTAATTAAAAATTTATTATAGTTAATAATTTATTTATTCAAAACATATAATACACAAGTTTACTAAAGTTGGTGTATATATAAAATGTTTAGTGATCATTACGATAAATACTACGAAAATCAAGAGTTTTGATAAACAAAATGTAGCAATGATTTTGAAAGCCAATTATTCTTAGATTAATTAGTTTGGGATGAGACATCCTATAAATTTTCTTAGTAAAGGTTATAGGTACGAATTTTACTTAATATATTATGCTACAAATGAGTCAGGAGTTTTACCACAACAGGCTTTTGAGTTGTGAGATTTCCCTTAAATGATGAGCGGGCCCGGTTATCAACAAAGAAACATGCAAGTGCGAGTGATATTTCACCATTAAATTACTCGAATGATTGGGTTTATAGTATTCATTGACAGTTTAGAAAAATAATGATCTTGAAAATTAATAAAGTATAGTAAGTTAGTAACTTTTATCTCATGCAACACCCTCCTTTTGAATTCCTTATTCAACAACACTCTTTCTAGAATCAACACACAAAAAGTTAAATTCTGAGTAGTTACTCTACCTGCAAACCATGACCTTTAATACTCAATTCACAATCCCCATTCTTCCACATCCTCTGCATCATCTTCCACTTCAACAACACTTCAACACTCACACAAATGGCACAAGTGAGAAATCACCAAATTGTGTTAAACAATTACGTTAATGGCTTCCCTAAGGAATCCGACATGCTCCTCAACGATTCCAACACCATCAGCCTCAAGCTTCCAGAAGGTTCTAATGGCGTTCTCGTGAAGAACCTCTATCTCTCGTGCGATCCTTACTTGCGTGGTAGAATGAGCGAATCGAAAGGAGGTTACTTCGATTCGTTCACTCCTGGTTTGGTAGGTAGCTTCGTGTTCTTCGTTGATTTGGTTAATTGTTTCGTTGTTGGATGATTTGTGATTAGGGTTATGGTTTTCTGTTTGGATTTGATTTGGGTTGGCTAGAGAGGAAACGACTGAATTGGTTGAAAATGGATAAAGATAGACTAAAAGTCACATGTTCATATTTGGTAAAGTGGTTGATCAAAAGTTTATTTTGTTAATTTTACCTTTTTAAAATGAGAAAAGAAAATGTGTAGTTTTTGGGTTGAATATTAGGTTAAGAGGAAAAGAAATTCATAGATTGTGTTTCGGTTGATTGGGTCCTTGAACTGCACCTGCTTGAATAAGTCGCACCTCGAAAGGTGATGGTTCAAAGGGATGTGATGTTTCGGTTAGCGGTTACTAACGAATCATTGCAACTCTTCATATAGGTGCCTATTTGAAGTGTTTCTGACTCAGTGACCGAGCTTGAAAACTCCTGTAAGGGGCGGGGACAAAATTATTTTTTTTTAAGGGGGCGAACTCGATATTTATATAAAATTTTACACCGGGCCAAAAATTTACAACAGGACTAAAATTTAACACTACCGGACTAAAACTTAACACTGATAGACGAAAAAAGTAGGACCCCCCCCCCCGTGTAGTGTTATGCAAGGAATACTACCTGTTGCGTCGTTGTACCTTGGGAAATGATTAGCTAGAGCCTAGAAACCCAAAGCATATTGTTCTGCGAAATGGTGGAGGCGAAATTGATTCGAGGATAAAGATCACTTGCTTTGAAGCGATTAGTTGTAGTTTCGATTGTCACTTTTGGTTTACGTTATCCATTATTAAGAACCCTATGTCCCTAAATACCAACAAGTCCTACATTCCATATTGATTATGAATATGGACAAGAATTTATACTATTAGGTGTATCATCAATATTTTCATCTACTTGGTACATTAATTGTTATGATTGGCCCCGTCACATGTGTTTGACTTGTTATTTATTCGGGTGTACCCTTTGTTATCTTGCAGCCTATAGAAGGACTTGGAGTAGCGAAAGTCCTTGATTCTGGGAATCCAAACTTCAAGAAAGGTGACCTAGTTTGGGGAGGGACTAGATGGGAGGAATACAGCATTATAAACACTCCCGAGGCTCTATTCAAGATTCAAGATACTGATGTGCCTCTATCCTATTATACAGGCATTCTTGGTATGTTCTATGTTTAAAGTAATTTTGGTTTTAATATGTGTATATAAACAGCAAGTGCATATATTAAGTAGATTCCTAAAGCATTTAAGAGTTGTAGATGCATTCAAAATAAGATTCAGGCTGCAGGGAAAGCATATGCATATGCAATTGCAAAGTGGATCAGAAATTATGCTTATTATAATGAATAATGGTCTAATTTATGGCATTTAGTACAATATATGATGTCTATGAAAGCCTTGGACACACTACACACAAACAAATTATTAATTCTATTTTGTTGTTACTGAAGAGTATTTTAGACAACTAAGTAAAACTGAAATACTTATTGTACTATGATGTATTATCCAACATGTTAGTTTTTGTAGAGGCCAAGAGGGTTCTTCATGTGTCTGTTCCTAGAGGAGGAATTTTCCACTCACTTAAAAATGGGTCGAATCAGGTTATATTTTCTCTCTTTAACATGTCAAACGGTAAAATTTAAAAAAAATAGCAAAAAAGAAAACATGTTAAATAAGTCAAAAGGCACCCAGAGTGTACTTGTATGCATACAATCTCGTAAATTATATTATTTAAAAAATTAGATTACAACTGAAAAATATAGTTTTTGTAGTTATGCCTGACACTAGAATTTATAAATGTATTGGACAACTGGTGTTTCAGGAATCAGGTCAACCTGACCCGTAATCACAATTTGGCACCTCTATCGTCTCCTGAGTTTTATCCTTGGATTGTTTCTAGGTATGCCTGGTATTACTGCCTATGCTGGTTTCTATGAGATTTGTGCTCCAAAGAAAGGAGAACATGTCTTTGTTTCCGCAGCTGCGGGTGCAGTTGGTCAGCTCGTTGGTCAGTTTGCAAAGTTGTCGGGATGTTATGTCGTTGGGAGTGCTGGTACAAAAGAAAAGGTTGGTGCTTTTTTTAAGTTCTACCATAGTTTCTACTTGTATGATTGACGCGTGCATAGTTATTTATCTTCTTTAAAAAATTTGTTATGTAGGTTTCTCTTCTTATCGTCCTATCACCTAAACAACTATGCTAATTCTTTACTAAATCATAAATGTTTTCAATTTAATGTTACAAACCTGATAATCTTTAGTTTATTTAACACTAATCATTTTTGTTTGTGTATTTCATCACCCAAGGTTGATCTATTGAAGAATAAATTTGGTTTTGATGAGGCCTTTAACTACAAGGAAGAGCAAGATCTTGAAGCAGCTCTAAAAAGGTTAGTTAGCCTGCAACATAGTTGTCACCCAAGATTGAATTTAAAAAAAAAAAAAAAAGACTAGCTAAAAAGAAAGTGGGCCAAACATGTTAAAATGCACGCAAGTTGTAATTTTAATACATACAACCTCCTAAATCGTTCTATTGAAATTTCTTATAATTGTTGTATATGTTATTGGCAACCTAAATATTCATAACCAAAATCTAGTAGAACAAACATGATCTATTTCAACTGATTTTAAAAATTACCAGTTTTGATCTGTTACCTAAGCGGGATCGTTGTCAGATTAGTATTTTGTGATGTTTTTATTATTAATTTAACATGTCAGGTACTTTCCCGAAGGAATTGATATTTACTTTGAGAACGTTGGAGGAAAGATGTTGGAGGCAGTACTCCCAAATATGAGACTAAATGGTCGAATTTCAGCTTGCGGAATGATTTCACAATACAATCTAGAGCAAGGAGATGGAGTGCGTAACCTAGCTTACATAATATCAAAATGTTTGCGCATGCAAGGGTTCATTGTGACTCATTACTTTCACACGTATCCAAAGTACATGGAAATGATTATGCCTTTGATCAAACAAGGGAAGATTTGTTACATTGAAGACGTTGTGGAAGGGCTCGCGAGTGCACCTGCGGCTTTGATTGGGCTGTTTACTGGCAGAAACGTCGGGAAGCAGGTGGTAGTTGTGGCTCATGAATGAATCGATTTCTTTAAGGTCTTCAGCTTTGGATTCTATGTATATCTCTACATATGATTTCTATATAAGGGAACCATCCCACTTTTCAAAACATATTACTTCATATTGTGAAGTATAATAAACCAATGAATGTAGTGTATGCTTAGCCTCGTGTTTCATGATACTCTTGAGATAGAAGTATGATAAGCTATAACGTTTTTGGTATTATTAACCATCAATAACTTTTGTTTTTGACATGTGTTTTTGGCATGATGATACAAGTAACTGTCTTAATCGCGGTAATTACAACCATTGATACATC
Organism: Flaveria brownii; assembly: GCA_018326445.1. Lineage (NCBI taxonomy): Eukaryota > Viridiplantae > Streptophyta > Magnoliopsida > Asterales > Asteraceae > Flaveria > Flaveria brownii. Next base: position 9,717 of record BJCN01336098.1, read on the forward strand.
AATAAGTATCTCTAACGTGTTCACTTTACTATGTTGTGGCAGAAGGTAATTTATACCATTTGAGCATTACTGTTTTTTTTATGTATTGCCACATTTCGTCCTTTTGTTGATCTATAGAAGGGGGTTTTCGCCACATTTTGTCCTTTGCATTAGTGTATCGCGTTTAAAATACAAGAAACTAGTGAAGGTCGAGCTCATGGTTGATGATATGTAATCAATGTTGCATACCAAGTTAGCTTTCGTTAACTCGCTATCACTTATAGTCAACATACTCTATGTCGAGACATCCAAGCCAAGGTGGTCATCACTAGTGTTTTCTTAGCCAAGATTTTTACCAGAAGCACCCTCTTTTATCCTATGGGTTGGGGGTAAAGTTTACGCCAATGTGGGACTAACACATTTGGTAGAGGCTCTTGCCTCTTAGATTGGAGGTCTTGGGTTCAAACTCAGTCATGGTGTGTATTGGTGTAACATTGGTCAGTCAAAAAAAAAGGTAAAGTTTACACTCATCTTATACCACAATCCTACGGTCGAGTGAGATTTTAGCGGTATATTTCTTTATTTCTTTACTTATTATAAGTATTACAAGTATTGTTATGGATCGGTCAAAAAAAGGTAAAGTTTACACTCATCTTATACCACGATCCTGCAGTCGAGTGAAATTTTAGCGGGTATATTTCTTTATTTCTTTACTTATTATAAGTATTACTTATGGATTCATTTACATTGTGGTGCTTGGAGCAAACACTTATTAAAACTTATCTGAATGTAACCACGTGTTTTATTTGGTGTTTTGTTTCATACACTTCTTTTATATAAGCAACAGTATTTGATTTAAAGTTAACCATGTAGAGAATTTGAAATAAACAAACTACATAATCTGAGAGTCGTGAAAAACACTCTTAGATAGAAATTTTTCGGTGGTTCATTTGAACATCTTAATCAGATAAAACTCAGATGTTGATTAAGATCAAAAATGACATTATGTGTGTTTTGTGAACCGGAAGAAGAAAATAGAGAATGACCAAAAATGGGAAACCAATTCGATTTCAGGAGATGGGAGTGAAACTGCCGTTTGGCAATTTTCATTTTTTAATCAAAATGAACTAAAATTTACGGATTCTTTAACACCCGGATTTCAGATGTGAAATACCTTAAAAACAATTTTTAATGCATTTTTAATAAAGTCATTTCAACTAAAACAAATTTTTTCAAGCTCACCTCGTAGCTTAACCTCAACTAGGGGCTCTACCCCTAAGACACCGCCGGGTGCTGCCACCGAAACCTCGGCAACTCGCCAAGGGAACTTGCTTTCTTGGAACCTCCATTGCTTAGAAGCTTCACCCTTAAGACGTTATGAGGTTCTAATACCGACGAATATAATCATATTTAACTAGTCAATCCAATTACCCTAAAAATATCTGACCAACCATTGTTTTGATAATCAAACCGAACCAGCCGGTTGGATTGATTGAAAGGGGAACCGGGCCTTCTGCTGGTTCGGGTAGATGGTTTTGTTTCTTTCTTTTTGTGCGATGTTACTACTTGGGCATTACTTAGTTGTTTGATAATTTACATGTGTTAGAGGTTGTGTGGTAGCTAATTATGACTAAACGTTCAAAGTATATAATGATAGAATTTTGGGGGGTTCTTGAGTAAGCAATGTTTGATGTAGTATTTTTCATCGGGTGATGTTATATATACCGTCCTTTAAAATATTTTTTACTTGTTATGTCCATTTTTTTAGTTTTTAAAAATAGTTAATTTTTGTTTTTATGTTTTTACGTTTATCATATCACCCCAACATAATAAGCTAAAATTTTATTTTTATTTTATTTATTATTACTTTTAGTCTTTATATGTTTTGTCTTTTATTATTATTATTTGTAGTGCTTACTAGTGTTTAAAATAGCCAAAAAGTACAAAATAACTTAAAACCGAATAGAATCCAAAAAACCGAATCGAATTGGTAACGGTAAAAATCGAATCAAATCGTAAATTGGGTTTTCATTTCGGTTAACGGTTACACAAAATTTTGATTTTCGGTTTAGTTATCTGTATAAACTGAATAATAAATGGTTTAACAGGTTTAATCGAATAACCGAACCGAATAAATCAGTTTAATCGATTGGATTAGGTTTGTTTAGGTCTATTTTCAGTTTTAAAAGATATTTTCAGTTTTTTTAATTCAAAATTTGTTATATTAAATTTTTATAAATATGTTTTATATTGTTATATAAAAAGTGTTTTGAAACTTATTTAAAAAATCTTCTTTTTTCATGGTAAAATATGACAAGTTTTGAAATTATTTTTAATGGGGTTTGGATGTAAATGGCAATAAATTTTAAACGTTGGGAATCCATATGCAAAAAAGATATATTTTGAATGATAATGGCAAACGTGAATAAATCATACGGATGTAAACCGTAACCACCCGAAGACTCACCTGGGGCAGCAGAGGCCCAAAACCCAGTTGATTTGAATTGGGTCAGATTAGCCCAAGTCAAGCCCAATACATGAGAAGGTTTCTCAACTCAAGCACAACTGAACAACCCACTATGCAGCTCGTAAGTTCTTTTTTTATATGTCTATGTTATTTTATTTTTATTTTATGTCTAATTAATTTTTTTATTTGACTTTTCAAAGGTAGTTGTATCGATCGTTAATGAATGGGAGATGAATTCTTTGAGTTTGCAAAATTTTAAATTCTCAAATCCTTGTTATTCTTAGAATGTGATCTTGGAGGGCTGATTTTTTTAATCTTCATTTGGTGTAACTGTATCGGGGAAGGAATATCAGGTTTTGCCCAGTGAATTCTAGAATGGTGTAGCTGTAACTTGACGGATACGTTGAATTGTTATTAAAAAAGTGCATTCAATTACTGATCCTCTCACTACCGGTTTTAAACATAAAAAGACAAAAATACCCCTTTGTGAATATTTTTATTTAATAAATTTATCGTATTGGACTAGAAAGAAAAGAGAATTTTTAGACTGGGGACTATATTCGTAATTTTAAATAATTAGGAACCATACCCAAGATTTAGATTGAATCACAAGGACCAACCCTGAAATTTACTCTATAATCAAATTGAAAACTTTGAAAGCACGTTTCCAGCAATGTTGGTCAATGCTAGTTTTAATAAGGATGTGTTTTGACGGTTATGGTAGTTAATTTTAGTTATGTGTGAACCTTGCATCCAGTAGCAGAGCTTGAATTAAAGTATGTGACGGAAGTCACGACCACGGGACCATCTTTTTTGTATCGCTATGTTTCGGGTTATATATTTGGGTAATCGGATCGGTGATTCGGTTCGAGTTGGAAAAAATAATAAAAAGCTATAAATATCTATTTTTTTATTTTTTCATTCAAATGACCGATCTTACACATAAATTTATAAAAAAATATTTAATGATGATGTGCTAGAAAGGTGCATACCTGAAAAAGAGTTACAAGTCAGCCTGATGACTTTTAAAATATTTGAAATCATCTATTATGAATTCTAAATCAAAGCTTTCATCATGTCCTCGTACATGGAGCGTTCATATCCGGCATATCTATCAAATTTTAGTCCGATGCCTTATTTTATGATGATGATCCAATGCATTGACAAACACAATACAAAGCTTCCTGGTGATACATACACAGTTTAGGATGAGTACCTTATGTTCATCCTTTGATGGCAAAGCAAACCCATTATTTACACTTGTCAAAACTTCGAGTAATCTGGTTGTCAGATAAGATAAAAAAAAAGATAGGAGGTATTGTTAAGGGCTTTTGTGATAAACAGTCGATGAACCATGAGTTTCCCTTAAATTCGTTGCGAGATTGTTTCAGATACTTTCTTTCTCTTTGATCTTCCGAATCAGATGAATCAACTAACCTCAACACAAAAGAATGATCGATGGGGATTACCACTACCAATTATATGATTCCATCCCAACTAATACACATTAATTTATTTAGTATTATATATATATTTACCATATGTAAAAAAAATTAGGAGGATGGGAATTGCGAATATAATATATTAAAAATTTTAAATGGTGGATGAACTCAATATTATATATAAAAAATTTAAATATTGGTCTAAAATTTAACACTACCGATGAAAAAAAAGGACTCATATCATGTTTCGCCCTTGCCTGCACCTCTTTCATAAAAGGTTACTCCTACTGAAACTCGAGGACTATAAAAAGAGGGTGTTAGTTTTTGAGAGTAATCAATTTACAAACACAGGTTTTGTTAAAATAAATATATAAATTGTTTCAAGATCTCAATGTTGCTACTCAATGTCAATATCGTATGCTTAGGCTTATAAAAGTGTGAGTTGATACAACCCTACTACAAATACTCCTAACAACAATGGACAAGAAAAGTTTTCTTATATGCTCATTTATGAATTAATAATCACTTACAAGCAATTTGATAATTCATTAATCATTATCATGTTTCTTGGGACACATAAGTTCATAAAACCAATAGTAACAACCACATGCATGTATGAACAACAACTCAAATAACTATAGATTACTAAAGATAAATTGTTCACAATCGTTTCATACATCCTCGATTGTAGTTTGAGTTTAGGTTGATGTCATATGATTTAGAAGAAATGAAAATACAATATAAGAATACTTGCATCAGACCCAAGTTGGCCCCACATTCCCAACGCCTCGCCACGTGCACCATGTTTTCTTTTTATATAGTGTCCACTTCGGTAGCGTCTAGTCGTAGTCGTAGAGATTGATGTTATATTCTTTTTATATCGTTGTGTGTTTTTTTAAGCTTATCTAAAATAAAAATAAAAAAATAAAGTTTTCTTGAACCGAAATCCTTTATATAAGTAATCTATTTATCTCATAAGATAAAAATAAGATTAATTCTCATCGTACCTTCTCCAAACTAGGGGTCGTAAAATGATCCAACTTTGTACCCGAATCCAAACTATTAGAAACGTCAAAACCGAAACATCTGAAATTTTCAAGCTTGAATTCGGACACCGTCCCAACAATAATATAACGTGTTTAACGTGAATGAAACGTTTGTTCAATTTCAAATTGTCTTTTTATTGTTCATGTTTTCTCACATCACATGTGAACACCCACTCAATAATCATCACACATACGTGTTCCCCCTATCATCCACCCACATCACTACACCACCACCTTTTAAACCCCATTCGCGATCGCTAATCGCAACATTCAACACCAATTCATCACTCAAAATGGAAGAACAAATGAAGAACAAGCAGATCGTATTGAAGAATTACGTTAATGGCTTCCCGAAGGAATCCGACATGCTCCTCAATGATTCCAACACCATCAGCCTCAAGCTTCCAGAAGGTTCTAATGGCGTTATTGTTAAGAACCTCTATCTCTCGTGCGATCCGTACATGCGTGGAAGAATGAGCGAATCGAAAGGAAGTTACATCGATTCGTTTACTCCTGGTTCGGTCGGTAACTTCGTCTTCATACGTTTTCTGAATTACGCTATGATTTCTTCTTATTTGTTTTGATTTTGGTTGAAATCATGTTGTTTATGCACGATTTTTCTTAGGGTTATGTTTTTCAATGTGATTGAAGTGTGAAATTAGGAGAAAGTGAGGTAATGTTTCGTATGCGAATGTGATTTTGTGCAGAATTATGATTTCTTTGTGTCAATAAGTATAGCTTGAGGGGCTTAGAGGTAAGAAGGGAGTTCTAAGAAAAATTTCGCTTTGTAAAGTCAGAAGTGTTGCTGTTAAACAAATTAAGTACAGCGATGAGGCTATACCACCATAGCATCAGGGCGGGGTAGGTGACCACCTAAGGCTCAGGCTCGATCTTTAAATGAACTCGAAATGTTTAAAAAGTTGTTTTTATTATATATGTGTTTATACATGTATTTTGGACTCGAAATGTTAAAAAAGTTGTTTTTATTATATATGTGTTTATACATATATTTTTCAAACCTTTAGGTCGTTAACAAAACGTATTAACAAATCTAATAACAATTTAAATATCGGGAAAATGTCACAGAACAGTAACCAGGTTTTAAAAGTGTTTTAATTTAAACATTCATTCACACTTTTCTCAAATTGGACAACTAAACGATCAAATCGAGTCATCATCGAATTTTCTTATGTCAAGAAAGTAACGGTGGAAAAGACATGAGGGTCAGAACTTTCAATATATAAAATTATATTAAAAAATAAAAAACATGTTAATTACGAAAAAAATTAAAAAGTACCTAAAATTTACGCCAACAATCCATTTCAGCATCAAAAGATAGAAAAAAAATATTTTCTAATTGAAGTAAAAAGTATAACATGCAAGAAAACATGTTAAGACTTCTAATTTATATAGAATATGAAAATTAAGTGACCTAATTGCAACACTTTAAAAACTTGAGTTACCTAACTGGAAAAAGTTGGTTACTATTTTACAAAGTTGCCCCTTAAATATTTACCAAATTAAATCTTAACCCATAGACA
>BJCN01336099.1:0-13013 GCA_018326445.1 Flaveria brownii
TTCAATGGCAAATGGCAATGCTCACACTACGTGCAAGAAGATTTATGGAGCGAACTGGAAGGAAAAACTTTGGCAATCAAAACCAAAACTCTAAGCTTGGTTTTGATAAGTCAAAGTTAGGATGTTTCAATTGCAAACAGTTGGGGCATTTTAAAAGAGAATGTCCATCTACAATCATCACTGAACCTGGAACGTCTGGAAGTTCAAAGGTTATCCCGATCACCGAAAAGGAAGAAGCCAAGCAAAAGAAAGAAACAACTTTGATTTACAACTTTGACCGGAGTGCAGAGATTAAAGAAACCGAGGAAGAAATCAATCATGCTTTAGTAGCTGAAGTGGTGAATAGTGATGAGGAGTTAGGAGAAGAGTTTGATCCTTTCAGAGAATTTAAGAATGAGAGCATGGGAGAAGATTGTGATGAGAATGTTAAGTAATAGAGTCAGGATGAAGAAATGGAGGTTGAGAAAGTTAAAGAAAAGAAGGTTGATGAAGCTGATAAGTATGGAAACCAGGAACAGGTTGATAAGAAGGAGGTTAAGCTGGGAGTAAGTGAAAAAGGGAAGGAGGAAGAAAGTGAAGATAAGAGGGCAAGCAAGAAAGTAGTGGAGCAGGAGGAGGAGGAAAATAAGAAGAATACCCCAGTCTGTCAATGTGAAAAGGCCCTAGCTGCCGAAAAAGTGGTTATGGATGGGTCTTCCTTATAAGGTAATTCAAGACATGTGTTCTTCTCCGTACAAAATTAGATTATTTGTTGTTTATAAAGCTAACATATTGTTATTAGTAAATAAAAAAGAGCTAAAACAAATAAATAAGGAACTTAAAATAAATGAGTCTAAGTATTTTATCAAATTAAATGAAGCTTTAAAAGAAAATGAGCATTTAAAAGAAATCTTTTGGAAAGAAATGGCTAAATAAATTTATTAAATGAACTATAGCTCTTACTGAGTTTGAAACAAGCAAATTAAAAACCAAGCTTGAAAAATGGACAATATCAGGGATGAAACATGAGGATCTTTGTGAAAAGCAACAGGGGGCTAGAATTAAGACAGGGTTGGGATGTAATGAAACCACTCATGTTTATCCTCCTACAAGTACTTATTGTTATTCACCTATGCCTATTTAGTTAAGGAAGGGTTCTGATCATATGAAGACTCAATTAACTGAAATGCTCAAAAACCAGTTTTTACACATGGTTAATAAGACCAATTGACTCTACTAAATACTCAAACTGTCCTGGTAAGAATGCTTTAGTAGATAGGTCTGCCAACTATTTTTCAGTTGCAATTTGAATCAAAATGATTAAACCTTTTTAGAGTTGTCTCTGAGAAAATGACATCGAATCTCGATATGTTTTGTTTTTGAATGTTGGACAAGAGTAGCTATAATGAACATAGCAGTAGTGTTATCAAAGTAAATTAGAATTTTAAGAAAGCTGGATCCGTAATCCAGCAGTTGGTTTTGTAACCAAAGTATTTAAGAACGTCCTGCTAAAGCAGCTATGTACTCAACTTCTGCTGTTGAAACGAAGACATTTGTTTGTTTCTTATATTGCCATGAGACCAGTTGGGGTCTTAAAAACTGACAACCACCCGTAGTAGATTTTCTATCTTGACAACATCCTCCATAATTACTATCAGTATATCCATGTAACTCGAAGTTTCCTTCATAAGGATACCATAGCCCTAAAGCCGGTTTATCTTGAGATACCTGAATATTCTTTTAATAGCAATTAAGTGGGATTCCTTTGGGTCTGATTGATACCTTGCACAGACACAAACAACATACATTATGTCAGGTCGTGATGCAGTAAGATACATCAATGAACAAATCATTGATCTGTATAATGTTTGGTCTATAGATTTTCCTTTCGAATCAGGCTCAATCTTGGTGTTTACATCAGCTAGAGTTTTAACGGACTAACAATCTTGCAATTTCATTTTTCTTCAAGAGCTTGTCAATGAACTTTTTTTGAGTGATAAAAATAACATCTGCAGATTGCTTGACTTGAAGTCGAAGAAAGAAACTTATTTCTCCTATAGAACTCATTTGAAATCAAGACTTCATTATTTATTCAAATTCATTGCATAATTTTGGACTTATAGAACCAATATGATATCATAGACAAACACTTATACACATAAGAGATCATTAGCATCCTTCTTTATGAATAAAGTTAGATCGATTTTCCCTCGCGTGTATCCATGTTGGATTAAGTGTTATGACAATGTTTCATACCAGATTCTAGGGGCTTGATGGAGTCCATACAAAGCTTTGCTAAGCTTGTACAAACGATGTGGAAATTCAGAACCTTCAAAACCCGGAGGTTGCTTTACATACATATCATCGTTGATTGGTCCATACAAGAACGCACCCTTGATGTCCATTTGATACACCTTGAATTGCATGAATGATGCATAAGCCAGGAAGACACGAATTGATTCAAGTCTTGCAACTGGAGCAAATACTTTATCATAATCAATATCTTCTTCTTGAGTGTATCCTTGTGCAACGAGTCTCGCTTTATTTCTAATGACTATACCTCGATCATCTGTTTTGTTTCTGAACAACCATCTTATGCCAATGACATTTTCTCTTTAAGGTAAATCCATAAGATTCCACACTTCTTGTTTGCGGAATTGCAATAATTCGTCTTGCATAACCTCAATCCAATTATTGTCCTTTAACGCTTCGGTAACATTTTTAGGAACAATTTAAGGAAGAAAACATGAGTATAAGCAAAGATTTGCTTGTTCTGATTTACTTCTCATAGTTCTCTCATTCAGAGGGCCAATAATATATGATACTGGATGGTTCTTGTGAATACGAGATGTTGAAATCTCATTCCCTTGAACATGAACATCTAGATTGGTTTGGTTCAAGTTAGAAAGCTGATGCAATAGGCTTGAAGAATGTGGATTTAAAATGGGAAATTGAGTCAGTGAGTTGATGAAGTAATCAAGATTACCAGAATCAACTATATCACCAGAAATAGATGATGTTCAAGACTCAGGTTGTACAACTTTAGTACCATCATTAGGAATAGGTTGTGAAACATCTTGATCTTCTGAAACATAATGATTTTCATCTTGATGAGATTGATTATTATTATTATTAAACTGAATTATTGAATCTTTGACAAAAGAGAAAAAAGGATAATCTGGGCTTGAATCATCATTATCGTCAGAATCTGAATCATCGCTGAAAGAACCGAGATCTCCTTGAATTTTCTTTTCACCTGTAGAATCAAGCAAGTTAGATTGATCAAACAAGTTAGATTGAAAAGAGTTTGATAATGAATCTAAATCAAATAACCATGCTGGACCATTTGAAACTAACGGAAATGAATTTTCCAGAAATTTAACACTGAATGTTTCAAGTATAAGATTTTCCTAGAGTTATAATCTCGATAGGCTTTTGAAACAGATGAATATCCAACGAAAAATCCACTATAAGATTTTGCATCAAATTTACCTAGATGATCACTAGAGTTTAAAATCATAACTGGACAACCATAAGATTTAAGAAAATCTATGTTTGATTTCTGCCAAACATCAACTCGTAAGGAGTTTTTAGTTTGTCTTTCATAATTAAAGTACGATTCTATATGAAACACACAGTCAATATGGCTTCATCCCAGAAAGTAATAGGAATTTTCATATCTGCTAACATGGATCGTGCAGCCTCAATCAAAGTTCTGTTCTTTCTTTTAGAAACTTCATTTTGTTGTGGAGTTCTGGGAGCACTAAACTGTAAAGCAATTCCTTTTTCTGCACAAGACATGTCAATATAGGCATTTTTAAATTCCATACCATTATCACTTCTTATTATTTTTACGTTTTGTTCTAATTGATTTTCAACTTTTATGATGAATTATTTTAATAATTCAGCCGTTTCAGATTTAGCATTCAAAAAGAAAACCCATGAAAATCTTGTAAAGTCATCAATGATAACTAAACAGTAAGATTTTCTTCCAATACACTTCACGTTGGTTGGTTGAAAAAGGTCCATATGCTATCTGAAGAGGTTTGAAATTTGAGTTTATCTGCTTGGGTTTATAAGACGCTCTATGTTGCTTCCCCTTTAAACATGCTAAGTAGTGATCAATAGTGGTAAACTTCTTTGATGGAAGGCTGATAACATGATTTCCTGCTACAAGCTTGTTCATATTCTTAGAAGTTGGAATGCCCAAGACGTCTATGCCAAAGCAGATTTTCATCATTTGAAGCTTTAGCAATGAGGCAAGTTGTTTCTGTAGATGGATCAACTTGAGACATATCCAGTTTGTATACATCTCGATCCCTAACAACTTTAACAATCACCCAGTCTTTGCTAATCTGAAAACCTGGCTTCAAAACATAGCAAAAAGAATCATCAAAAAGAACAGAATAGGATTTATCACAAATTTAGGAAACGGTTAGCAAATTAAAGTTCAACTATGAACAGTAATTGACTTTATCAAAGCTTATTATCCCGTTGGATACTGTTCCTGCTCCTGTGATTTTTCCTCATGCATCACCACCGAAAGCAACATGTGTACCATCTTTTTACTTAAAGTCTTGAAGTAAGGCATGATTGACCGTTATGTGCTGGCTACACCCGCTATCTACATACCATGTGTTGATAGACCTTCTCAGGCGTACCTATAAAACAAAGAAATTAAGTTGAGTTATCTACCCAAGCCGAGATGGTCTTGGGTTTTCCAAATTCATCAACGATGGTAAATCGTTTGAAATGGAGTTTATTCACATTATGCTTATTTTTAATGAATTTACCAATCCTGTTATGCACAAATGTTTTATCATTATTAAAAATATTCATACCGTTTGAATGACCAACTTTTGAAAAATGTTTATTTCTAAAATTTTTATCATTCATTCTCATAGACCTTGGAATGAATTGATCTTGAATGTATTGTTTTGGTCTTACGGAATCATTTCTTTTGAAAGATCTCAAACCTAAGGAAGGTTGGTTAGCTAATCTTTGAAAACCAATAGTTTGATTTCTTCGAAACTGAGGATTAACATAACCTTTGCTTAATAGTGTATTGGAAAATCCTATCCTTGGTGAACTCTTTCTAAAGTAACAATTTTCTGTATTCTAAGTTCTTTCATCACAGAAGGTACAACACTTTTTAAAATAACACTCTGCTATTGAGTGTTTTTTCATATCACATATGTGAGTACTTGTTGAAAAAGAAATCAGCGGTGTTATGATTATACATGTCACAGATTTCACAGTACCTCTGTGGTGTTTTAAACAAATGTTTCTTAACTTCTGATGTTGACACAACGTTTGATTCTTGTTTTGATTGAGGCGTCAAAAAGTTAACCTATTGTTTTTGATTTGACATTTTTTTTCTTTTGCATATTAACTTTTGGCTTTTGTACATGAACTTCATTCTTTGATTCCTTAGACACAAATTGTTTAACGACAGTAGAAGTCTTTGAATCTGAACCTGTATTCAGATTAGAGTTTGATTTGTTCTTAGGAGTTTGTTTAAGTTCCTGAATTGAGTTCATGTTTAACATACCCGTAGACACAAATTTTATTGGTATAAATTTTGTTGCTTGACGTCTGATTTTCTTGACTTTTATTTTGATCAGTTTTAGCTTTAGTCAATTTTCTTCTTCTTCTTTGGTTCCTTGATGTTATAGAACTTGATTTTATTTGAGATTTAACATCTTCAGATGAAGATTCTTTTTCATTTTTCTCTCTCTTTCAGACCACAAGAGTTTGAATCCTCTGATGTTCCTACTTTTTGTTTTGCTTTATCTTTGTTTGTGATCATCACTTCTTCCAACATAGATTCTTTTGGAACAAAAGTTTTCTTACTTTTCTGTTTTGTTTCATATGATTTAACTTTTATTGGATGACCATTTATGATCTTTTCAGCATCTTTTTCTTCAAAGATTTCTATATTTTTTTCCTCTTCTTCACTATCAGAAATCTTGTTTTTGTTTTGAAACGTTTTAAGTTTAGCCTTGTTTTCAGGAGAGTGATCATGCATGTTGAAATTCTCTAGTAAAGTGTTAGTTATAGATTTATGAATTGGTTCGTGTGTCCTAATCCTGCTTTTTCTTTATCCTTCCATTCACCTACCGGTTGTTCCACAATTGTTTCGGGACTTTTTACTTTTGCATGGTCAACTTGTGTATCAGCGTGTGTTATTTTCTCCTGTTCCAAGTTCTAAGTCATTTCTTCAAGTTGTTTGGAAACAATTTCTAATTCTTTCAAAGTTTTTTCCAAGAATTTTGTAAAGAAATGATCTTTTCATCTTTTATTTTATGATCAGTTTTAAGTTTGTTATGCATTAACTCCTCTTGCTTGAGTTTTTCACCGATTTTGTATGAGTAAGTTCGATAATATTCTAGATGTTCAAAACAAGATTTAGTGCACAGTTTCTCTCTGACTTCAGCTGGTATTTTAGGATATTTAGGTGAAGAAGTCTCAGAGTTAGAAGATTAATTTTCAACCTTTTGTTGATCTGACTGTGCCATCAAAGCAACTTCTTCTGAATCCTCTTTAGGATCAGATGATCATTCAGCTCTGAGCAATGACCAGAAATCAAAGACAAACACAGAAGCATCCAGTACAAATAATTAAAAATGAAAAATAAATTAAAATTCAAAAAATAAAAACAAACCCTCAGTTTGCCTCCCGGAAGCACTTGGTTTATTTACGAGTAATCAGCCAGACTCAAACCTCTCAATCTTGTTCCTACAGGGGCAAGGTCAACGACTTCTTTCTCATTCTTAATCACTGGCCTGCTAATATAATGCTTTAAATGATGTCCATTTACCTTAAACATCTCCCCGTCCTTTTCCTCGATTTCAATTGTTTCTTATGGAAATACCTCGCGCACAGTGTATGGTCCCGACCATAGGGACTTTAATTTTCCCGGAAACAATTTCAATCATGAATTGTATAGCAACACCTGATCCCCATACTTGAATTATTTATTACCTTTCAGGTGATGATATTTTAATTCTTTCTTACGTTCCTTGTATCGTGTTGAATGTACGTACACATGATCTGTTAATTCGTCCAACTCGTGCAACGGATGAAACCGATTTGCTCCAGTGGTGGACATATCTAAATTCACTGTCCGTAATGCCTAGTATGCATGGTGCTCCAACTCCACTAGTAGATGACACACTTTCCCATAAATCATCCGAAACGGTGTAGAACCGATCGGTGTCTTATATGCTGTATGTAAAGCCCATAATGCATCATCTAACTTATCAAACCAATCCTTGTGATTTGATCCGACTATTTTCTCTAGAATTCGTTTGATACCCTAATTACTTACCTCAACTTGCCAACTAGTCTCCGAATGATAAGCCGTTGCAAGCCGATGGGTGACCCCATAGCATTGCAAGGCTTTCTCCATCTACGCGTTGCAGAAGTGGGTCCCTTGATCACTAATCAGGGCTTTAGGGGTACTAAAGCGGGAAAACAACTGTTTAATAAATGTCACAACAACCCTAGCATCATTCATGGGTAAGGCTTGAGCCTCCACCCACTTGAAAACATAGTCTTCGGCTACTAGGATGTACTTGTTCTCGCGAGTGGCAGAACGGACCCATGAAATCGATGCCCCACAAATCAAAAATCTCACATGCCTAAATGGCAGTCTGTGGCATCTCATTCTGGGATGGGATATTTCCTACTCTCTGACACACGACACAACTCCTCATAAACTCATGTGCATCCTTAAAGATTGTCAGCCAATAAAACTCAACATCGAATACCTTATTCGCTGTCAAACTCACTCCATAGTGGCCACATGTTGGTCCTGTGTGGCAATGCCTCAAAATCCTCCTTGCTTCATCACCATGTATGCACCTACGTCCTGATTTGCTCCAATACGGAAGAGGTAGGGGTCATCCCAAATGTAATGCTTAACATCTGTGAAGAATTTCTTCGTTTGCTGATGTGTCATGCCTCTCATCAAAACCTCTGCCGCTAACTAATTAACTAGATCTGCAAACCATGGAAAACCACCCTTCTCATGTGTTATCATCAATCATATCCTCCCTAATCTCCTCACTTCCGGAGTTCGCTAAACATGAAAAATGATCCACTGCTACATTCTCCGCTCCTTTCTTATCCCTAATCTCAATGTCCAACTCCTGAAGAAGCAAAATCCATCATATCAATCATGGCTTCGTTCTGCTTATTAAACAAATACTTAAGCGCTGCATGGTCGGTGTAAACAATAGTCTTAGAAAGGATGTGATAAGAGCTAAACTTATCAAATGCAAAGAGTACTGCTATCAACTCTTTCTCTGTCATGGTGTTATGTTCTTGTGCATCTGTGAGCGTCATACTCGCATAATAGATTGGGTGAAAATGTTTGTCCCTACGCTGACATAAGACCGCTCCTATTGCATAATCACTCGTGTCGCACATCAACTCGAAATGTAAACTCCAATCCATGGCGACCATAATCAGAGCATTCACCAACTTCTCCTTTAGAAGCCCATAAGCTCTCTTACACTCCACAGAAAACACAAATGGCACATCATTCTCTAGAAGTTGCGTCATCGGCCTCGTAATCTTAGAGAAATCTCTAATGAAACATCAATAAAAACCAGCGTGTCCTAGGAAACTCCTAATAGATTTCACCGATGTGGGTAGAGGAAGCTTGACAATAGTCTCAATCTTTGCCTTATCAACCTCAAGCCCCGCGTGTGAAATTTTATGCCCTAAAACAACGCCTTCCTTCACCATGAAGTGGCACTTCTCCTAGTTTAGCATGAGGTTGGTCTCCTTATATCAAGCCAACATCTTCTCCAAATGCTCCAAACATGAATCGAATGAACTACCAAACACAGAAAAGTCATCCATGAAAACCTCCATGGAGTCCTCGATCATGTCCTGTAATATAGCTACCATACACCGCTAAAAAGTAGCTGGAGCGTTACATAACCCAAACGACATGCGGTGATACGCAAAGGTGCCATACGGTCATGTAAACGTGGTTTTTTCCCGATCCTACAAAGCGATGGGGATCTGAAATTAACCTGAAAAGCCATCAAGGAAACAATAAAACGGTTGCCTTGACAAAAGCTCCAACATCTGATCAATAAAGGGAAGCGGGAAATGGTCCTTCCTCGTGGCATCACTCAGTTTGCGAGCAATGCAAACTGGCCACCTGGTGAGTGTCCTTATCGAAATCAACTCATTCTTCTCATTAGTCACCACTGTCATCCCCCCTTTCTTGGGACCAACCTGCACGGGACTCACCCACTTCGAGTCAGTGATGGGGTAGATCAATCCTGCATCTAACAACTTAATTACTTCTATCTTAACTACCTCCTGCATGTTAGGATTTAATCTTATCTGACTATGTCTAATATGCTTATACTCATCTTTCATGAGTATCTTATACGTGCAAAATGAAGGGTTGATACCCTTGATATTCATAAGCTTCCATGCTATAGCCTGTTTGTGTGCCTTTAGCTCATCTACCAGTCTCCTATTCTCCTCCCCTGTCAATCCAACAGAAATGATAACATGTAATTGAGATCCCTCATCCAAAAATGCATACTTCAGGTGAGATGGCAATTCTTTAAGCTCTAAGGATGGGGGAATCTTAACCGACGACTTCTCTATCGGTTCTTCTCTCATAATCACCTCACACACGTTGGCTTCCT
Source organism: Flaveria brownii (assembly GCA_018326445.1). Classification (NCBI taxonomy): domain Eukaryota; kingdom Viridiplantae; phylum Streptophyta; class Magnoliopsida; order Asterales; family Asteraceae; genus Flaveria; species Flaveria brownii. The sequence continues at coordinate 9,660 of BJCN01336099.1, forward strand.
TGAGAGGCTGACTTTCAAGATCTACCGAGTCATGCTCAAAGGAAAAAGCGGTCAACTCGATTTCCTAGTTCTCCCTAACCAGAATCTGTGAGTCTGTCTGATCTAATCTGATAAACTCTCAAAAACTCGTAGTCACCTGTAATACCCAAAATTTTGTCAAGTCAAAGAAAAGAAAATAATAAAAGGAGAAATAAAAGTATATTGCAAGAAGGGAAAAAGGAACATAAGTGCAGGGGCTACAAGTGCAAAAAGGACAAAATTATATTATTATTATGTTTAAAGTGGGCATGGCCACCCACAACTCTGTTACATCAACTACTTTCAGCATTCTAGAGAGAGAAAGCAGATTTCCATCGGTTCCTAGTGAGAAGAAGAAGAAGAAGTTGCTGAAAGGTGAGTTTTTCATACATTTTGTTCGGTTTCAACTGAGTTTCAGCCTTGTGACCGAGCTTTATATGTTCTTATGTGTATGTGTGTTCGGTTATGTGTGTTTTTGACATATTTAGGTGTTAGAACTCTTCGTGCTCATGAATTTGAAGGAGTTATGCTTTATACGTTCTTATGTGTATCTAGACCCCGGTTTTTATGTGTCTTAAAATGTTTTGGGGATGAAAATGCATGTAATATTGTTTTACAAACTGTTATGTATGTAACCGTATGCATTTGGGTATGTACTTGGATGTTTTATAGTTGTAGGAGTATTGTAATTGCTTAGAATGCAAAACATAAGTTAAGAACATGTTAGACAATAAATTTGGTTTGAAAATGGTTTAGAAACATGTATAATTATGATCCATGCTCCTAAACAGTGGCCCATGCGCCTGAAATTTCGCTTAGAAAATGTATGTGTATCCCATGAGCCTAAATAGTACCCATGCGCCAAGAATATTTGCCAAAATATGCTAAGTACCAGCTCATACGCCCAAACAGTACCCCATAAGCCCAAAATTTATGCCCAGATGCCTAAGTGTAGGTCATACGCCCAAATAGTTCCCATGCGCCCGAAGTGGCTCATGCACCTAAGTGTTGATACGCCTAAGTAGGGCTCATGCGCCCGCATAGTGGAAATGCGCCTAAGAAGCGCTCACGCGCCTGCATAGTGCTAATGCGCCCAGATTATTTTACTTAGAGAATTTTAGGCTCATGCACCTGAAATGTGTCATGCGTGCTACATTGGACTTTGGGATTTTCTAAAGGTTTTAAGAGGTGGATGGTTGGGATAGATTTTGTGACGATGTGAAAGTTTATGTCTAAAGCATGCATCATGATGTGATGAGGGTCATGATATGTATGTATGTATGATGTGTCATCTTTCTTACTTTAATAGTTTTCAAAATGTATATATATTATGTTATATTATACGTTATGTATGACGAATGTATGAATAAATGTAAAGTATAACGTAATCAAGTGAAAGATAACAAAGATGAAAAGTGGAACGTAATGAACGAATGAATGGCTTGCAAGCAAATTGAATGGAGGTGCACAACCATGTTGTCGTTAGCTCAACTATGTGCGGTTTAGCTAACCCGAAGGATACACACATGGTCAATCATTGAGATGGACGGGACCCTTATGGCATGCCCTAGGTACTGGGTCACGCTTCATGCACAATGTTAGGGGTCTATTTAAGGACTTTGGCCCAATATCAGCCTCGTGCACAATGTTTGGGGTATTGCACATCGGTCTGGATGAAAGTGAAAGATAATGAAAAGTACGAAATGAACGAATGTGTATGATGATGAAAGATAATAATGAAAGTACGAAACGAATGAATGCATACGACGAAGAAGGGGAATAATGAAAGTATGAATAAATCAGATGAATAATGAATATTATCTGGATGTACGTATGGTGTGTGCTCGCATACGAAAGTAATGTATTTTTTTCAAGAAGTATATTTTCATATATAAAACACATAAGGTATTTTAATACTTTTAAAACTAGAACTCACTCAGCAATGCTGGCTTCTATGCATTTTCAGTTGGCAGGTAAAGTTTGCGGAGGATGGCACGCTGGGGAAGTTACTCGGCAGGGTAAGATTGACATCCATTCACGCTTAAGGATATTGTTGTTTTGTAATGCAATAAAACGATGCTTTTGTAACTTAAACAATGTTGTATTGCTTAACAACAGTAGTTATTAATGAAATGAATGATTTTTGTTAACTTGATTCCGCAGCAAGATTTTTTGAAATATGTGTTGTTTTATATAATAATGCTATGATTCTCCAACTATGAGGTCTCCGGGAATGGAGCCTTACAAGTTGGTATCAGAGCCAAAGTTTAAGAGAAATGAGTAAATATATTCAAAAAACTAAACATAACCTGACAATGGGACGAAGGGAGGGATGCCAGCGCTAGTAGCTACGTGCCATCAGGTATTTCTTTTCTCAACCTTAACCTGTATTATTTGCGTGTGCTATTTGATTATGTACTCTTAGTAGATTTAGATACTGATGTAGTCAGGATAGGAAATACTTGGGGTGTGAAAAGTAAAGTAAGTGGGTAATCACAACTGGCCACTGTAATTAGGGACTTAATATACTTAACATAAACTGAGCTATTACCTTGAATGATCGTGTTAGTGTTTGAATCTTATAGTGACTAGAGGATGGCTGGAGGTAGATCGGCTAAGGCTTCTAGGGGTGGAGTATGAGGTGGACGTGGTGCTGAACCGCGTGTTACGAGGAATAGGGCTAGGACTACTGAAACTACACGTGAAGAGCCCGAGATCCATCACCAGAAAGGTGCTGATGAGAGTGCGAACTTGAGGGCCTCGGTGAAAGAGGCGATAACAGAGGAGGTTCATCAAGTCATGCAGACAATTTTGCCATCTGTAGTGACTGAAGTGAATAAGGCTGTGAGGGAGGATTAAAGGAAGGAAAAGAGGAAGACCACTGGGGAATGAGAAAGAGAACAACCGGAGACTAAGACGGTTGTCTCTAGTGAGGAGGAGGAAGAAGCTATGCAGGAAACTGCGCGGGGCTGTAACTGGGGTATTTCAAAGATGCAAGCCTCCAGCATTCGATGGGAATGGCAATGCTGCTGCTGCCCATCGATGGGTGAGGGAGATGGAGGCGGTACTTGATATCAGCGAGTACCAAGAAGATCAAAAGGTGAAGTTTTCTACCCACTTGTTTGTGAATTCGGCCTTATGCTGGTGGGACAATATTGTCCAGGCCGAAGGTAGCAGGGCCATCGGCAGGATGAGGTGGCCAGAACTGAAGAAGTTGGTGATTGAGGAATTCTGTCCTCACAGGGAACTCGAAAAGATAGAGAGAGTGTTCCAACAGCTTGAGGCGGGCACCCTGACACACCTGCAATACACCTATATGTTTAATGAGATGGTGAG
>BJCN01336119.1:2384-19474 GCA_018326445.1 Flaveria brownii
TCTTAATTTAAACTAAAATTTTCTAACTTTCTCCTATTCACAATATATTAAAATAATTAAACATTAAATCGTATTAATTTTTATATATTGGAAGAACTAGATATAAATGCAGTAAGAAAAAAAAAACAAATGAACTCCAGTTAAGTTACGTATATGTAATCACGTTGAACAATTGTCATTTTTAATATGCAACATTGTGTTACGTATATGTAACACTATGTTACATACTTATGAAACACTATGTTACGTATACGTAATCCACCAAGCTTTAAATTAACCAACAAATCAAATTTTAAATCTTCTAACTTACGAATTCACATTGATAAATTATACTATATATACAACCACTTCCATTTTCGTATATTTAAGTATAACACATATAACAAGTGCAAACATTTTATTAAACTCGGAAATTGACCCATATATTGACATGATTACGTATATGTAACTTGATTTATACATATATTGTGTTATGTGTAACTTGATTAGTTACATATACGTAACACTAAAAAGTACACTGAAATCTAAAAAAAATTACAATGAATAGATGTAGAGCCATATATAAACATGCTTACGTATATGTACCTCGAGGATGATGAAGCTGAATAAAAAAATCAAATATATATGAAACACCAGCTCTTCTATTTGCTTTTGTTAAACAATACATGGCATCATAATTAAGTGTTACGTATATGTAACTTATATATGTATGTCTTTGAATAAAAATAAAGAGGAGATGGTGTACATATATGCAACTCAAAATACTACAAAAATATACGACTGTAAAAGTTAAAAAAACAAGAATATCAAGGAGGAAGATGTTCTCTTTTCATGAAACCAAGGATGGATGAAGAAGATGTTCTTTTTGGATCGATTTCTTCGTTGTTCATCATCATCTTCATATTGTTCATCAAGTTCTTAATCATCTTCGTCTCAATTTCATAATCATCTTCATCTCGAACCATTATCTTCATCTCCAGATCATAATTATCTTCATCTCGAGTTCACTTTATCTCGAATCATCATCTTCATTTCGAGCTCGTAATCATCTTCATCTCGAATCATCATCTTCATCTTGGTTATCATCTTCATCTTGGTTCATCATCTTCATATGTGGATGTGAGTGACGTGTATGATGAGGTTACTTTTAGGGTTTTTAGATAAAAGTTGAAGAAGATAAATAAAAGAGAGAGAAAGAGAATCATATAATTTAAATTAAAAAGATACCAAAAATAGTGGATTGATATTTTACTAAAATACCCTTTAAATAAAACCAAAATAAAAAATGGTTATAAATAATTTGATTGGTTGAATATAGTTTTCTTAGTTTTCTCATAAAAGTGTGGTTTTCTTAGGATCCCTCCCCTATATATATATACATATATATATATACACACATATATATATATATATCTATACTATATATAAAGCATATGAGAGGGGTATTTTAAGATACCAAAAAATTAAGAACACTTACTATATTCAATGCATAAAATACAACCAATTTTAAGGGTAAAATAGTATTTATAGCATTATTTACACATTACCCCTTATAATTAGTTACACAATAACCTTACACTTACTAATATTTGCATAAAATTTTATATTATATACCCATACACCAAAAATCTTAATATGTTTTAAGATTTCAACTATATCTTTTAATCTATCACATTAAAAAACATTTTAAGACTACAACTTAACCTGTTTTTATTTTTAAATATTTTGATTTAAACTTTTTGCTGAAACGATCTGTATTTTGTGAGGTACAATAAGTTAATGTGTATATACAAGTCGTCATGCAGAACTTATTTATCCGTTGTTTTAAATTTTAGCTTAGAAAAAAACATAATAAACTTTTGTAAAACTACAAGAATAATAAAATATTAAATGCACGTGTCAAATGTAAAATGTCGTCCCACTGCATTGCGCGGGTACCTTTCTAGTATAATTTATAAAACAATAATCACACTCACTAACATACTACATATATATAGTGAGTTATTATAGTTATAAGTGTGTTCATACCCACTATCCTGGGTGACACATGTTATATTTTGCTCACACACACACATAACCTAAAGGAGTGTGTTATAGATATATTTAGACGTGATATCTGGACACATTGAATACAACCCGTATTGGTCTGTAAAATATCAAATAAGTCAATTAGTGATTTTCTATGGACCGTATTGTCCGTTACGATCCGTAATGAGCCTTATGACCGTAAGTATGATTCTGCAAGTTTTTTATTTTTATTAATCTATGATTTATTAATTAATATTATTTTTTTGAATTTATTTTTTGTTTTTGTAAAATACTTGTTTATAAATTATTTACATAAAGACTTTAATTAAAGAATTCACATCCCGTTCTCTATAAATTTGTGAGTATAGTCATTATATTATATGAAATGCTTGAAAGTGATTGTGAGTGAGGTATAGAAAAAACATTACTTAACGTGTTATTAGGACATAATTCTTTTTCTCTCTCTATATATGTGTGTATATACAGAGAAATAAATAAGAAGAAAGTGTCTCAATAACCAATAAATGTATTTATAACATGCTCCATAATACATTTATTTATTAAACTTATATATAAGTATTTTATAAAAGGAAAAAAAACATTTTTTTTTGGATTTTCTTCTTAAAATTATATATGAAAGTTAAAAAATCAATTTAAAAAATGATATAACTTAATTAATTATAAAATATTAAAAAACATTTTATAGAAAAAAAATAAAAATTTTAAATCTAAAAAAAAAGAAACTTTTACTTACGGTCATAAGGTTTATTACGGCCCCGTAAGTTAGAGTCATTACAGGCCGTAACAGTTAATAAAATGATTGATTTGATATTTACAGAATAATACATGTCGTATTAATCATTGCGGGTTGTATTGAAGGTGTTTACATAACAATGACTAGGTTACCAATGATCTCTTGGCCTAGTGATTAAGGGGGGAGGTGGGAGGCTTTGCCTCTCTTGAAGGTCCAAGGTTCAAAACTTGGTATGAGCGAATATTACTAACTTTGGTAATACTAACAACTAACAACTAACCAGCCATTTAAAAAAAATAACAATGACTAGGTGTTCGTATATCTATCTATACACCCTGATGGTTCATGTAGCCGTTAGCAGCCGTATTTATTGTCAAACTAGCCCCTCATTAAAATTGAAATATAAAAATGCGCCATAGACGTTAACCCCAATTTCAAATTTCATTCATCGTATCTCAGCCGTAGATTACAAATCAGATCTCGACAAATTCAATCATAAACTTTTCAAAAGCAGATTCTTAATGTGTGTTACCCAGTGAAAATTTGAATCTGATTACATCCCCATGGAAACAAGCATCAATCGACACTTAATCTAGGGTTTGTTCGTAGTTTTGAAGTAAGTTTTTCACTCATTCCTTCAATCACGCATTCATAACAGTTGATTCTACTGTTTTTTCGTGATTCCGACTTATTTATCCGATTATCTTGTTCCAGATTGTTATCGATTCACCTTTAGCTGTTCAGAATGTCGAGAGATTGCAGATTATCGCGTCGAAATTCGGGCAAAAACTTGAAGTTTGAAGAAACTGAAAATTTGCCTGTAAATGTGAACCTTCGTGAGCATTCAATTGGTCGGTTGAGTACTGATTCTCATTCTAGACCTCCATTAAACGCAATTCAAGAACCTCCATTAAACCCTAGCAGATCTGATTACGAATTAGGGCTCAAAAGCTCCAAAATATACAGGACACCTACTAAACCGAAGGTAAGGAATCTGGAATCTGGAATGCCAATGAAAACTCCAGAAAAGCAAGGGGGTTTGGGTAGAAATCGATACGGGTGGGGGCAAGAGTCGAGAGACGATGGGAGGATTGGGAACGTGCATACTCCGAAACCATGTAGGCCCCTTTCGAGAGGTTCTTTGGGTTTTCCAGAGGTTAATTCTACACACAGTACACCTACAAAGAGTGTAGCTAAACCTGCAAGTCTAGGGTTGGTTTATGGAGGTAGTTCTAGGCCTCCTGTCAATGGAGGTTTTCGAACGGGCAACTTTACTGCGTTATCTAAAGGAATTCCTGTAGCATTCAACGGTTGCACGACTGTAAGTACTGTTGAGGTTCCTCATTTTGAGCTTAGGGAAGATCCATCTTTCTGGATGGATCATAATGTTCAGGTAAATTTCTTTCTGATAATTGTATACATAAGTGTTTGATCTTGTAGTGTTTGCTTATGGGTATGATATTTATGTTAGGTTTTGATCCGTATCCGCCCACTTAATGGTATGGAAATCAGTTCACAAGGTTACAGTAGATGTTTAAAACAAGAAAGTGCAAATTCCTTAACATGGGTTGCACAACCAGAAACACGGTTTACATTCGATCATGTTGCATGTGAAACAATTGACCAGGTACAGGGTGAAGTAAAACTACTAAAATTAGTTTATATGTCTTCTAATAACAAAAATGTTGCAGGAAACCCTTTTTAAGATGGTTGGTCAGCCAATGGTGGAGAATTGCTTGTCTGGCTACAATAGTTGTATGTTCGCGTACGGGCAGGTAACATAAGTTTCTAAAGTGTTTGGGATTGTTTATTAAAGCTGCTTAACTGAATGAAATCTATTGTTTTATATAAACAGTTTGAACTCTGAAGTACTTATTCCAAATAGCTTGTTTCAAAAAGCAATAAACAGATTAAGGCAGTTACAATAAGCAATCTCAAATACCCTCAGAATAACCCATGTATAGTTTTTGACCTCCTGTTATATATATTTATGTACCTACTGCAGACTGGAAGTGGGAAAACACACACCATGCTTGGTGAGATAAATGATCTTGAAATAAAACCAAGCCCAAATCGAGGGATGACACCAAGGATCTTTGAGTTTTTATTTGCTAGAATTATTGCGGTATTAAATTTATAACATAATGTCCAATATTATTTTCTATTGTACACCATCATAAGCGGTCTAAATATGCATTCACAATTATATTATACATACAGGAAGAGGAAAGTCGAAAGGACGAAAGACTTCAGTACAGCTGCAAGTGTTCTTTCTTGGAGATATACAATGAACAAATAACTGATCTCCTTGATCCTTCATCCACAAATCTGCAAGTATGTTTTGCCTTTTATAACATTGTTAGTATCATCACAGTTCAATAATATTCTGCTATTTTTTCCGTGTAGCTGCGGGAAGATGTTAAAAAGGGTGTATATGTTGAAAACCTTACAGAATATGAAGTTCATCGTGTGGGTGATGTTCTCAAGCTTCTAAGTCAGGTAAACTGATTTTTGATGCATTTTTAGGGGGTGTTTGGGATTGCTTATTAGAACTGCTTGGAATAAGTAACTTCATTATTGTTTCACTCACAAATGATAAGATAATCAGTTTGGATACAAAACCCCAAACACCTTCAATACAGCTTGTTGCTGTATAAAAAAACACAATAAACAGATAAACGATTTGAATAAGAAACCCAAAAACCTCCTTAACACGTTTGTCCTTTTCTTACTATCTTCTTATTCAGGGTTCTGCAAATAGGCGTGTTGCTGCTACAAATATGAATAGAGAAAGCAGTCGGTCACACAGTGTTGTCACATGTGTAATTGAAAGTAGGTGGGAAAAAGATTCAACGTCTAACTTAAGATTTGCAAGGCTAAATCTTGTTGATTTAGCTGGTTCAGAAAGGTGCTGAATGTAGATCATTTAATGTGAGTTTCCCCCTAATATTTTTGTTTTGTTTTTAGCATTAATATTGTATGGTTCTCTCTTAACAGACAAAAAACTTCTGGTGCTGAAGGTGAACGATTAAAAGAAGCTGCAAATATAAATAAGTCGCTATCCACACTCGGGTATAAACAACTTTTTACCAATGATCTTTTCTTGCCTTTTACAGGTGGCAAACTGCCCAAAAAGATAACGAACTTTGATCTGATTTTGTTTTAGGTAACATAATTTGTTTGAATTTGCAAAGAGACTTTCATTTTTAATAGCTTTGAGAATGTAAAGTTCATAAAAAAATTGAATTAAGGTAACCTGACCTTTTAGCTGGTCAAAATGATAATTTGCAGCTGTTTAGTTGAGTAGTCTGTAGCTTTGACCATGTTGACTTTATTTTCTCTCACTCATGTGGTGCTGAAATGGCTCCTGGACCGGTTAACTTAGAAGATCATACTAATTAAAAAATTTGAACTTGGTTATAATGAGATGCGGCAGTTGATTTGTTAGTAACTTTGACATGTATTTTTTTTGTTCTTGGTGCTGACATGGCACCTGGAAATTGATCACCTAAATGGCCTTTTTTAAAATTTGAACCTGTTCAAGATGATGACATAGCAGCTGACATGTCGATAAGATGATAACTATCACCATGTTGACCATTTTCTCGCTCATATAGTGTTGACATGTCACCTGGAATCCAGTTAATGATCAACTACAATGACATTTTATTAAAAGGAATTTAAGCCTCTTTGTGAGTGCAAACAGAATAACCTGAAACAAAGATCAGATCAATATCAGTAACCTTATTATGCAATTTACTTTTTAATTTCATTTTGATGATCATCTTAGTGCAAAAATTATTTTGTATAGTCATGTAATAATGGTTCTAGTTGATGGCGCTAATTCGAGAACAAGACATGTTCCCTATCGAGATTCCAGACTCACTTTTCTTCTTCAGGTGCTTAACATTTTTTCTACTTTAGTTCAGAAAAACTTTATACTTTTGATTTACTGTTACAAATGCATGTGGCAGGATTCATTGGGTGGAAACTCGAAAACAATGATAATCGCTAATGTTAGCCCTTCAATAAGGTAAACTTTATGTATTGGAAGTTTGGAACTTATGTGAAGAAGCAGTTTAGTCATTAACTTTATTTAACACTACTTTCTGTTTCCAGTTCTGCTACTGAGACCTTGAACACCTTAAAATTTGCTCAACGCGCAAAGCTTATTCAAAACAATGTAAGGAATTTTCTACATGTTTTAAATCTTTTATATGTTATATAACTTATAATTATCTGTTTTGTTGCCATTTCAAAGGCTGTGATAAATGAAGATGCATCAGGAGATGTAGCGGCACTTCAACATCAGATACGGCTTCTTAAGGTAAATCTTCACAAATCACAAAAAGAAACAAAAAAGCTAATATTAATAATAAAAAAGAGATCTGATGTACAGTTTTTTAATCTGTTTAGGAGGAACTTGCTATCCTTAAACGCCAGAATACATTCAGGTCTCTAACATTTAGTTCTAAAGATGAGAATTGTAGCAATGCAAGTTCAACTGAAGATGATGACAAAATTCTGAGGATTTCAAGTAACCAGGTATATACTAGCAGAGTAGCAGTCTGGTGGTTATCTGTTACCTTTTTTGTTTGGTTAGTGTAATGCCTTATTTATTCATTTCTATTATTTTAGTTGAAATCTTTGGAGAGTTCATTAAATGGAGCCTTAAGGAGAGAAAAATCAACAGAAAACTGTATTAAACAGCTTGAAGCAGAAATTGAACAGCTAAACTGTTTGGTTCGTCAAAGGGAGGAAGAAAATAGATGCACAAAGATGATGCTAAAGTTTCGGGAAGACAAAATTCAGAAAATGGAGTCTGTTTTTTCTGGATTAATATCTGCAGATTCTTTTCTTATAGAAGAAAACAACACTCTCACTGAAGAAATTAAGCTTCTTCGTGCAAAATTTGAGAGGAATCCTGAAGTAACACGATTTGCTGTTGAAAATATTCGGCTTCTTGAACAACTTAAAAGGTAGATTCAGTACTTTTTTCCAGATTTAACCACCAATTTACACTTTTTGGCCACTAGCTACTAAGTTACATTATTTTACATATTGTAGCAAACAAATAACAGGTTCAACCGCTAGCAGTTTCTTTCTATAAAATTCTTGATGTGACATCTTATTTGACTTCTATTTTGTGCATAATTCCCCAAGATTGTTTAACAATATTTCATGTTATTTTAGATTTAAAGATTTCTATGAAGAAGGGGAGAGAGAAATGCTGTTGGCCGAGGTGTCTGAATTGCGGGATCAGGTACTATCTATGTTATTTATCTAGCACATTAAAAGATTTCAGCATTTTCTTTTCTATTTGCAAGTAATTTTTAATTTTATTTTTGTGACAGCTGGCTCTCTTTCTTGATGAAAGTAATCATATGAATCTGAGTACAGAAAAGGTAATCTTTGATAATTGTTATGAATTCACTTCTCATATTTACCAACCATTTTATAAAAACTTAGTAATATCTTGGCAAATGACAACAGGAAGCTGCAGAAGACAAAAAAGTAATTGACACTCTTCAATCTGAGGTTGTGTTTTCTTCTTTAAATACAATGAGAATAATGTATGTGCAAGCTGCCAGAGTAGTCAACCTTTTCTATATGGTATATCCACAAAAACATGCCCAATGACGAAAACAGCCTTAATTCTTCTTAAATTATAACACGTTGACACCTCATCAAGCCGACATGTTTTGAAACATAATTCTGCGTTCTTAACCTATAAGATGTTGACACCTCATTTACTGACATGTTTTAGCCGAACATGGTTAACTTTTTAATTAAATTACTTTTTAACATATGGCATGTTGACACCTCATTGAATGTAATTATGTCTTTCCAAAATGTACATTTTATATTTGCCATCTGAAATGTTTATGGCTGCAATTGATATAAATGAATTCAGAATTCAGATTACATACTTGGATGATCTATAAACTATAGAGGAGTTTCAATCTATGGGTGACCTTAATGTAAAATATTGAATACTTGGGTGGCCTCCACATACAATATCCCGATAATAAATCTCTCTCATGAGTTTATACTTCTGTTTGACTTTGTATTTTAATTTACTTTTCAGCTAATAAAAAGTCAGGAAGAGTTAGAGAAGTGCAGGGATAACCTGAATTCTTGCCTAGAGAAAAATACAAAACTCTGCAGGTAACATGATCTGCTCCGGTTGAAACTTATACCAATGTTTGTCTTGTTTATATATATATTTTTTTGTCTTGTTTATACAAGGTTCTTCATTTTCTACAGGGAAATTTCCGATCTAAATGCTTTATTAGAAGTGCAAAAATCTCCACTGAATGATCAAGATGCTGGCAGTGAGGTCATAAAGGTAATATGCAGCTACTTGTTAGTTTATTTGAATGGTGGCATTGAGGTCATAAAGGTAACGTCAATCTTTCAGAACATTAACATTTTGATTCCTTTTCAGGAATCTATAATGGAATCTTCTTTAATTGAAGATCAGTCATCTCATACAGCTCAAGAAAAAGATGAAATTTTTAAAAAGTACCCTGAAGAAATAACTGGTTTACAATTGGAGCTAGACTTTCTCAAGATTATTCTCAAGGAAGAAAGATTAATACAAAGGGAGACAGAAAAAAAGCTTTCATTAGTGACAGAAGCATATGAAAAAAGTATCTTGAAAGAAAAAGAGACCCAACAAGAATTGACTCTTCTAAGAGAGAACTGTGAAGAGAAAGATGAAAGTTTTAGTAAATACTCTGAAGAACTAGTTGGTTTACAATTGGAGTTGGACTTTCTCAAGATTATTCTCAAGGAAGAAAGATTAATCCATAGGGAAACAGAAGAAAAGTTTTCATTAATAACAAAAGCATATGATAAAAGTATTTTGAAAGAAAAAGAGGCCCAACAAGAATTGACTCTTCTAAGAGAGAAGTGTGAAGAGAAAGACAGAAACTTTAATGGTTTATCAGAGGACTTTGACATTTTGACCAAAAAGATTGAAGAGGTTCTTATCGTGGGGCATAATGCACTTGAAGATGCCTCAAACTTCATTGGTCATGGAAAACAAACACGTGTTTGTGAGAATTTACAAATTATTGCAAGAAAAATCTGTGAAAAAGAATTGAGGATAGATGAACTTAACACATGTTTGGAGGATGCAAAAATAAGAGGAAATGATATGGAGTCGATGTTGAGGTCATTAAGAGGGGCAATTTTGGTAATGTCAGAAGCACATCAAAAAGATTGCATAAAAAAAGATGAAGAAATCGATAAATTATTGTCAGAGTTAAATGAGAAAAATTCCATTATAATTCAGATGGAAGAGCAAAGAAAGGTGAATTCAATTCTTCTATTTTATTTTCCTGTTTAAAGAGTCGTTCATGACTGCTTGAATTTCCAACCAATTGTATTGGGTGTGTTTCCAATACATCTACTTATCACTCATTTATTTTCTCTAACTAACTTTGTTCTTTACTTGCATAGTTATATGAGATTGAACTTATGGATGCAATGAAAAACACAACACAACAAGCATTGGAATCATGTTGCCATCTTCATAAATTTGAAGAAACAAAACAGAAGATTAAAGAAGCAGACTTTATGACCAACAACCTGGTGAATGAAATTGAAGCATTGAAGATTGAGATCAACGAGCTGAAGAGAAACGAAAATAATTTCATAAATGAGAGGGAAATATTAAAGAATAGCTGTTCCGTTCTTGAAAAGCAGCTTAAAATAGATGCCATGGGAATGAAGAGAATCATACAAACGATTAATGAGAAAGATGAAGAGTTGAGATGCTTGGAAGAGAAGCTAGTGATGGAATTGTCTGCAAAAGATATCGAGTTATTTATGATGTCATCAAAACTAGAACAAGTGGCTTCAGAAACGAATGATCTTGAAAAAGACAGAATTAGTACGTCTGAAGTTTTCGAGAAGTTCAAGGAAGAGATAATCATTTCCTATGTGGATTTGCATTTTAATAATTTTATCTTATTGGAAAAAGATATCGAAACTTGTCTTTTGCAAAAAGAAGTTGAGATGCAGGACAAAGATCTTAAACTTCAACAAGAACTGGAAAATAAAAGAGCAGAATTAAGCTTACATAAGGAGGAGAATGAGAAACTTTTGATGATTATAAAAAGCCAGAAAGATGAAATTGAAGAATTTGAAGCTTGTTTTGAATCTTTAGAATGCAAACACTATGAAAACATTGTAAAAAGCCTGGTTCTTGAAGTTCAGCTGAGTGAAAATGTTAAAGATGCCTTAAAAGCAAAAAGGTCAGCCGAGGAGCAATTGGCAGAAACAAAGAAGGCCATGGAAATCATTGAATTCAAAACTGCTTTTGATGGAAACAGACTGATTGAAACTTTGAAGGGAGATTTGGAAAGTGTTACTGGTGAAAGAGATGACCTCCATGTTGAGTTTGTTAAAAAAAAACAGGTATGATTTCTTCTTTATTGTCCACATTTTTGACCCAGAATAACTGTCTCCTTTCAAAATCCAATAGCTATTATTTATTAGTTCCCTTTTTACACTCAAATAATCTATTTTTAAATCTTACAAGTTTCCAAGTCAATTGACATCTTAAACATGTAAGGGTAAAACTGGAATTCTGCTAATTAAAATCCGGATCCATTATGAACATGTATTTTATTGTCTTTTTTATCCCTTCGTGAACAATAATTTTGGTATGGATGGAATATGTAGGAAATAACCAGACTCTATATGGTTGGTTTGGAGGGGTAAATTCTTGCATCGGGTTGCTATAGGAGGAGTCATTTCTTAGTTAACACAAGTAGCTAGTCATAAATATAATAATACCATACTCAGTTATTGATTAATACCCGAACACGGATAATAGTAAAAACCAGATTACTCATATCGTAACATTTCTCCAACTAACAATAATCTTGTTATTGCATAATGAAATATGTAGGAACATCCTTTAGATATTAAATTAGTAAGTTAAAGGGGTTAAAATCATCCATCAAGATTCTATAAGAGACCATTTGGTATTTTGAACAC
Organism: Flaveria brownii; assembly: GCA_018326445.1. Lineage (NCBI taxonomy): Eukaryota > Viridiplantae > Streptophyta > Magnoliopsida > Asterales > Asteraceae > Flaveria > Flaveria brownii. The sequence continues at coordinate 14,179 of BJCN01336119.1, forward strand.
AAGTCTCGAGTTATATCTGAAGACCACTTTGATGATAACAAAATACTTATTTTTTAAATCATACTTTTTTCATTGAAGCTATAATTTTTTAAAGGGTTTAGGGTTTTGAAGATTATTCCACTGGAAAACCGGTATATAGTCATCATTTCATTGCTACACATTTATCTTCTAACTTGCTTTTATTCTAATCATTGCATAGCTATATGAGGTTGAGCTTACAGCTGCAAAGGTAAGAATACAAGAAGCAGATTCAATGATCAACAAGCTGGTGACAGAAAATGAAGCAATGGAAATTGAAATCAGCCATCAAAACCAAGTTAATAGTGCACAAGAAATCGAGTTATACGTCATATTGTCAGGACTAGAACAAGTGGCTTCAGATCATAATGATCTTGAGAAGGAGAAAGTTAATATTTATTCAGTTTTTGAGAAATTGAAGGAAGAGATTATAATTTCCCAGGCAGATCTGCACTTTAAAGATTTGATCTTGCTAGAAAAAGATGCAGATGTTGGTGCTTTGCAAATGGTAAGTTTTTTCTTTAATTAGCAAAAACTTAATGACCTTTTTATTAATATTTTCTGCAAATTGGAAAGGTGTGTGAAACCAATAAGCATTATGATGAAGAGAAGTTGAAACTTTGAGTTTTTAGTTTCTAACTTTGTTTTATTTTAATTAATGCATAGCGATATGAGGTTGAGCTAACTGATGCAAAGGTTAAAGTACAAGAAGCAGATTCAATGATCAACAAGCTGGTGACAGAAAACAAAGCAATGGAAATTGAAATAAGCCATCAAAACCAAGTGATTAATGCAAAAGAACTTGAGCTATATATCATATTGTCAGGACTAGAACAAGCGGCTTCAGATAATAATGATCTTGAGAAGGAGAAAGTTAGTATTTATTCGGTTTTTGAGAAGTTTAAAGAAGAGATAGTTATGTCCCTTGTAGATCTGCACTTAAAAGATTTGATCTTGCTAGAAAAAGATGCAGAGATTGGTGCTTTGCAGATGGTAAGTTTTATTTTTCCTTTAATTAGCAAAAACTTAACGACTATATTTTATTAACATTTTCTGCAAACTGATAAAAATAGGCTTGTGAAACCGGTAAAAATTATGATGAAGAGAAGTTGAAACTTTATGAGAAGTCAGTGGAAGAGTTAGAATCTACCGTGAATTTACTAGAAAATCAGGTATTTTTGGCGTTATGAAATATCTTAACTTTTAAAACTCAACGTTATCTTTCTAACTTGACAAATGGTGTTCTCTTTGTTGAATCTTTAAGGTTGACCTGGTCAAAGGAGATGCGGAGAGTCAACGGTTGAAGAAAGAGGAGCTAGAACAAAAGGTTCAGAAAATTCATCAGCAAAAGCAGTTGCTCATTACTGAAAATGAAACTTTCAAGGTTAGTGGATATTATTTAGTATGATTAAGTACACAAACATATAAAAATTTATAGGAAAGGATTCTTTTTATACAATTTAGGGACTTAATTGTGTAAAAAGGACCAATTCTTTTATTTTTTATAAGATTAGACATTTAATCATACAGAAAAAGGTCATTTAAAATAAAATATGACTTTAAAGTTTAGCCAAAGTCCATAGAAGTGTTTTTGGTCTTTCGTTTATTTGCTATTAAGTTTTGTGTACATTTCACTTGCAAAAACTTTAAACCTTTGTACACTGAAAAGAACTTGCGTCATTCACGTGTGACTCGATTCATCATTTGGGTTTTGGGTAACAAAATTTTGAACTTTGTAGACTGAAAATGCTGATTACAAGATAAAAGTGATTGAACTCGAAGATCAAGTAAAGAAATTATCAGGACAACAAGATCTTCAACAACGCTTGCATCAACTCACGAAAATAAAGGTCAGACTTTTTGTTTACCTTTAGAAATTCGCTAAAATCATAGATTTACTAAAAATAAAGGCTGATGTTGATCATTCTATAAAACAGGAGGAAAACAACGTTTTAAAGGCTCAAAATGATGAAATCAGTCATAAGCTAAGACAAGCAGAAGCAATAGTTACCCGAGTCAAAGAAGAAGTTGCAAACTTACGCTCGTCTAACAGGAGAAATCCTCTTTAACAACACGCAAACAACCCGAAGATATTGTGGTTCGTCTAGAATGATGGCTTTCTTGAAACAGAATCAACCTTACAACTAAGTATTGGGGACTGTTCCAAGAGATCTGCTGTACAAGGTGAACATAACTCTTTTTGTATCGAACATGGTGATCACAAAACAATGAGGAACTGGCAGAATACGATCATTCGATTAAAGATAGGTATCAAATGCAACTCTGTAAGCTTGAGATGCCATTTTTAGATCAAGATCGATGAATGGACAGTTGGATTCTTTTCATTTGAGTTTTGGATCGATGAAGCTCAATCAAACGACATCAAATTCAAGATTTCTTGAAATGTGAAAGTTAGTTGCTGGTGAGGTTAGGTTAGATGCTTGTTATCTTATTTATTCATGCTGTTGTAGATGTATATAAAGGTTTGTTGCATGTTGTAGATGTATATAACACCATTTGTTCACGACAAGAATTGAACCCTAAACAATTTCAGACATCACAGACATCTATCTGCCCCTTTATATAACAAGAAAGAAAAACCGTCAAGGACGAGAACATAAAAGAGCTCCTAACCAAGCGATACATGTCTAAGGTTAATGGTGTTTTACATCATAGCATAGACATCGGTAATCATCCTTAACTGTTCATCTTTTATCTCTATAATTACATTCAAAATCATTATTTTTCCTCTTTTTTTTTTAATCAAATAATATTTTTATACCTTTATAATTACATTTTCTCATTCATCCACTCACAACAACTTTCAACAAATATTAAAAATAATAAAGATAAACAGTATTTTACCAAATATAAAAATAAATAGTAACATGTTCTATGTCTTCCATGTCTTCCACTCATGACCACAGTAGTAGAATGCGGATATATATATAGATGAATAGTGTATATATACATATACTACAGAGAACGCAAATATATATATATTAAACAAAACTTGCAAGAAGATATATACATACATACATACCAAATCAAAACTCACCATAATCACAAGCAAATCTAACATATAATTTTAACTAAACACTAACCAAAAGATGTTGAAACTTGAAATGCTTACGTTTCATGATCAGGAGCAGGGGAATACCATGCAGGAAACCTTCCTTTCGACCGAAGCAATCTGGTGAACGCAGAGTCCGGCATCTTCGCCTTCTCCTCTTCCTCCATCTCCTCACGGCTCTTCGGTAATCCGTCCGGCACCGGACACGATCTTCCGGCCTCTATCGCCGGAATATTCGATCTCACGTCATACGCCTTTGATCCGTTTTGTAGTTGCTTTTTTGCCTTGTGGATCTCCGATATCCCGTGTAGACATCCGATCAATGATTTCACACCTCCTGATTCCAGTATCACTCTCTCCACCTCCTCCTTTGGAGCTTCTTTCTGTGTGTGAATAATTGAAATCGGAAATCGAATTACTACTATAATTGAAGCGATTGTGATAATTAAGTTGAAGCTGTAAGGTAGTTGATCTAGTAATTTGATGATGTTAGGTTTACCTCGAGATCCTTGAGCTCGAAATAGGCTCTCCAGCAGCTATACGACGGATCTCCTTCCAGCGTTGAACAGTAATCTGATTAGAAAAAAAACCTAAATCATTAGAAACGAAGCTGATCTATTGGATCCGGTCGTTTTTAGGGTTAATCAGCGAGAATGAACATATTATATGCTTGTTCACGGTTGAATACCGATTGCTAGAACGATAATCTGATTAAGAAATTGAAATCATTAGAAACGAAGATTAGCTAATGGATCGGTAGTTTTTAGACTTAATTTGCGAGAATGAACACATTATGATCCTTCGCGGTTGAATATCGACTGCTAGAACAGTAATCTTATCAGAAAACTTAAATCATTAGAAACGAAGCTGATCTATTGGATCCGATCATTTTTAGGCTTAATCAGCGAGAATGAACACATGATGCTTGTTCACCGTTGAACATCGATAGCTAGAACAGTAATCTGATTAAAAAGCTTAAAATCATTAGAAAGTAACGATATCTATTAGCTCGGGTAGCTTTTAAGCTTAATCAGAGAATATAAACATACTTGTTCACAGTTCAGGGTTGAATATCGATAGCTAGAACAGTAGTCAGGTTTAAAAACTTAAATCATTAGAAACGAAGCTGATCTATCGGATCCGGTAGTTCTTAAGCTTAATCAGCGAGAACGAACACATTATCATTGTTCACGATTGATTATCATCATCTACAATTAGTAAGGTGATTAGAATTAGATAGATCACCTGCTAAATCATTTTCTGATTTCTGAATCAACGGTGGATCCTTGACGATTCTATCAAGCTTGCTCCGGCTAAACGGTTCAAGTTTCGGTATATACGCATTGTTTCTGGACGAACAGCAGATCGTCGTCGCCGGAGCTATCGCCGGAGAGTGTACGGACGGAGGTTGAAATGGTAGTGGTACCGATCTTATCATCATCATCTCAGGTTGAAAATTTGATGTGTGATTTTGAGTAGTTTCTTATCAGTGATGGTGTTCTTATTATATTAATAATGAAGTGTGTTTGGATAAGGATTGAGATATTTTTTAATGACTTATTCTCAAAATGTTTGAAAAGGTTAAAGTAACAGGCGGTCAGTTTTTTCATGGTGAAGGTGTGATTCTGGCCGTTGGATGATGTGATGATTGGTAGATTGACAGATATTTTACGGGTTTATGGTTAACGGTGGGCGATGGCCGTTGATTATGCGGCAAATGGTTTGTTATGTACGGCACGATATGTCGTAAGAAGTTTCAAGTTTGTGGGATATTTTATTGGGCATCTTGGGCCCACCGTTTCACTTTTATTCGAGGAATATCTTATTATTTCATAATTTTATAGGATAACGTTTAAAGTTATTTTAAGTGCTAATTCCTTTTTAAAAAGTTCAATGATTTTGATTATTTTTATTTGCATATAATCCCATGGAAATCAAATAACATTTTATAATAGAATTTAGAGTAAATTGTAATTTTCGTCCCTGTGTTTTGGTGAAAATTGTCACTTTAATCCAATAGATTATTTTTTCGCATCTGGGTCCCTGTGGTTTACAAATCTTGTCATATTCATCCAGTTCATTAACTTCATCCAACATTCTCCGTTAAATGAAGGGTATATTGGTCATTTTACATGTATGTTTTATTTTTCTATTTTTTTAAACCCCATTTAATATATCCCCTTTAAATAAATTGTTATTTTAGTC